>JBBPFD010000220.1:0-26836 GCA_038363315.1 Mugilogobius chulae | reverse complement strand
GTGTGCCAGCATACCGGCCGTATCGCTGTGTGCTGGACTGGTGCAGCGAGTCGGGGGCTCCATCCATCGAGGACGGGATCAGGTTTGTCTCTGCTTCCCTCTTCCTCGCTCTGGTCCGGAGGTAAGCCTCACCTCCAGCCCGAGACAGGCTGACGGCGGTGTCGTGTATCGCTGCTATGCTAATGCTACACAGGTCATAGCACTAGCTAGCTTACTAGAGCAGGACGGGATCAGTTTTGGCTCTGCTTCCCTCTTCCTCGCTCTGATCTGGCGGTAAGCCTCTATTACCAGCCCGAGACAGGCTGACGACTGTATTGTGTACAGCTGTTATGCTAATGCTGCACAGGCCGTAGCATTAGCTAGCAACTAGCACAGGGCCTAGTTAGCTGCGGACACGGTGGCTGTTTTCCTCTGCATGTCACAAGCTTTCGCCATGGGCGTAGGTCTATGTGCGCGGCACAGGTGGGCGGCAGACATCTCTGGCTGGGTCTGTCTTCCCTCTAGGACCATGAGAAAAGCAGCTCGCCCGCTGCTTCGCTCTTCTGCTCGGGTCAGAAGGAGGAGGAGCCGCTCTTCCCCGAGACACGCTCTTGCAGCTGCGGCGTTCTGTTCCTCGGGCTCCGGCTCCACAGATCAGGAGCGCGAGTCCGGAGCGGCGCGCTCCTTCTTCATCTGGAGCTTGTAAGAGAGAGGAGAGGCTCTTTATGTTATGATTTAGAGCTACTTCTCCCCATGCAACAGACACGCACTGGTAGCGTTTCTGTTGCTGTTCATGCTGGTGCTATAGCTCCGATGCTGGCTCCAGCTGCCCTGTCACTCTCATCCCGCTGAGTGTCGCGGTGCGGATGAGTGCGTCAGGAAAGGGCAGAGATTGACTGTGACCCCCCACTCTCGCCCAGGGAAGAAGACGTAGGTGAGAACCACGTACTTCACCACAGCCGCTGTCGTGAGGGCGGAGTTTCCAGCAGCTCAGATAGCTGTCCAGGGTAAGGACAGTTCTTTTACCCACCGCTGCTGCTCTGGTAGCAGGGCACCGTGTTCTGCTCCTATCTGCGCTTGGAAAGCATGTGGGAAGAAGACATGCTTCTGTGCATCATCTCCATTTACTCATCTTTTTATGTAGAGGTTTTTTTCCCGCTCCTCGCTCTGCTTTGAGGATGCGGATTTGTGTAGTGCAGGACCGTATAGGGCGCGCTCTGATGCGCTCCCTCTCACAGGGTCACACATGCACGAGCAGCGGAGCTCCCATCACGTCTCCACTCCCTCCCTGGTCAGTGCTGCGCAGCGACAGGGGACGCGCGCTCCACCTGTCCTGGCTGCGGACGGTCCCCCCAGCTGCCATTGCTGTTGGAGTTACACCAAACGCCTTCTTGCTCTGTCCCGCAGCACGCTGGGGGCAAGTGCAGGCTTGTAGGTGTCGCGCATCGACGCGCTTCCCTCGTGCTTTGGAGCAGAGTCTACAGTCCATAGATCCTCACCTCTTACGGTTAGTGTAGCGCCGCGGCATCAGACGCCTGCTCGTCCCTTCCAGCATTAGGAGCAGGGGCAAGTCTGTGAGCGCTCGGCCTCTGCCCGGAGCTTGACAGCATCTCGGCGGAATGCTTGTCTATCTCCACATTCCCTAGAGGAGGCGCAGACTGCCGGGGTGCGACGTTATGACCGGTTCTCGTTCGTACGTCTCTTACGAGCACCCCCCACCCCCCCTACGGACATCATAGTGGGCAGGCCCAAGCTTCTGGCTCCCGTCCCTCCTGCTACGATATGCAAGCGGAGAGAACGGAGAAAGTAACTGCAGTTCTATGAGTATGTGCATAGCCCTCCACGGGCTTCGCTTTTGGCCTTTATCTACATGGAAGGCCGACATAGAACGGTTCCTGCTCCCCGTACTTCTTGGTTGCCAAGAAGTGCGGCGGCATACGGCCCTTTTTGGATCTGCGTTCTCCTCCTTCCTTTACTTGGCGCAGGATTGGAGGTGCCAGCAGAGAGAGGAGAGAAAATGTAGTTACTTACGTAACTGTAGTTCTATGAGTTTGTGCGTAGCCCTCTACGGGCTTTGCTATTGGCCTTTATCTACATGGAAGGCCGACATAGAACGGTTTCTACTCCCCGTAATTCTTGGTTGCCAAGAAGTGCGGCGGCATACGGCCCTTTTTGGATCTGCATGTCCTCTACGGATGCATAGCCTAGAGGCCGTTTCGCATGCTGACCACACAACACCTGTTAAGTGTGTCAGACTCTGTTAACCTCATGGATGCATGCTTCCAGGTTTCCATTGTTTCGGAGCTCTGAAGGTTCCACCGCTTCTCCGTGGCTAGGAGATGCCAGGAATATTGCTGACTCCCGTTTGGCTGTTCGCTGGCACTTGGAGAAAGTGCGTGGAGGCGGCGCTGGACCTGCTGCGTTGTATTGGAACCAGCCATTGGCTCATCCTGGCCTCCTCCCATCAGGAGGCTCAGGCTCACACAGAGGTGGTGCTGGATTACATCTTCAGGCTGGGCTTTGTTGTCAACAGACTGTGTTTGAAGGACACAAGTCCGGTCCCATCAGATTCAATCGCTTCTCGGATTGATGGCAGTGGCCCAACCAGTGGTACAGCTGGCCTACTGCCCATGAGACGCCTCGGTGGTACTCCCGTCTCAGGTTGCACCCGGCGCACGACAGGAGGACATGGCTGAGGCCCCCAATGCCCGCACGGAAGGATATCCAGTTCTGGACCGACCCGGTTCTTCTGAGCCAGGGTGTGCTGCTGGGTTGTGTCCCCCATTACACGGAGTTGTTCACAGACGCCTCCCTGTTAGGTTGGGGGGGGGCAGGGGGTCTTAGACCAGTGCTCGACGGGCGGCACCTGGTCTCCGACGCCCAGGCACATCAATGTCCTGTAGATGGAGGCAGTGAGGAACGTTCCTGCACGTCCTGCACTTCAGAGCGGAACTGGAGTGACACCACGTCTTAGTCCGATCAGACAACACGACTGTGGTGGCTTATCTGAACAGACAAGGGGGAACCAGATCTCCCTCGCTCCACAGGAGGGCGGCCTGAGATCTTTCTATGGGCCATCACTCACCTCCTTTCCTTGAGGGCCCGGCACATCCCCGGCATTCTCAACGTAGGCGCGGACAGAATGTCCAGGAGCGGAGCAGCCCGCGGCGAATAGAGCCTAGCCCCTTGGGTGGCGGCGCAGGTTTGGCAACAGCTCGGCCACCCGGTGGCCGACCTGAAAACACTCTATGCCCCCTGTAGTTCTCACTCAGACTAGGGGATGAGCCTCCTCTGGGCGTCGACGCGTTGGCGCACCGACTTTGGCCGAGGGGTCTTCTTTATGCATTTCCCCTCCGGCTCCTCCCTCCACTGTTCCACAGAGTCAGGAACACAGACAGGCTACAAATGGCCCCGGAAGTCCAAGTGCCGGGTGGTACCCGGACTTTGTGTCCATGGCACAGGGGGGACTTTGGCCCCTCCCGGACTCGCCAGACACGTTGACTCAGGCCCAATGATCCCTTTACTCACGTCCAATCCTAGGCCACAGGCTCTTGGTTTGGAAGCCGAGAAGGAAGGTGGTTAGGCTTAGGCCTCCCTTCTGCTGTAGTCTCGACTATTCAAGGAGGCCGTGCGCCTTCGACGATTAGGGCCTACAGGCTATGATGGCAGTTGTTTGCCACATGGTGCACGGAGAGGTCAGTGGATCCCCTCTCCTGCACTATTCAGGAGGTCTTGGGTTTTTGTCAGGGTCTCCTGGCCAAAGGCCGATCGGCTTCGACCTTGGGTGTCTTTGCTGCGGCCATCGCTTTCGACCGCATTGGTTTTTGGTGGTTTCCTGGCCCATAACCATCCTCTCGTTAAGCGCTTCTTACGGGGTGCGCTCAGTCCGAACCCACCCCCAGAAGCTCTGCCGCCCCTTGGGAACTGCAGGTCTGTTAGAGGGCCTCTCGGGTCCACCTTTTGAGCCCCTGGATCGCGCTGAGCTCAGCTGCTTATCGTTTAAGACGTTTTGGTGATCGCTCTGCAAGAGGGCAAGGGAATTATGCGTCCACTCCATCCACCCTTCTTGCATGTTCTTCAGCGGTGATGGAGGCTTGGTGGAGTTATGGCCGAACCAGGCTTTCCAGCCTAGGATGTCCAGGGTCATCCGCTTGGGACAGCGTTGTCATCCCCCACATGCGTCAGCAGAGGGTGAACGGTGTCACCTGTCATGTCCGGTCAGGGCATTTCGCCGCTTCCTGCACTGCACGGCTGGCTTCAGGTATTCTGACCAGTTATTTGTGGGTTTTGATGCGAAGGATCGAGGCACTGCTCTCTCTTCGCAGCGCTTAGCCCACTGGGTGTGCCAGGCGGGTCACATGACTGACGAGGCAGAGGGGCGTTCCCCTCCTGCACTCATCAGAGCTCGTTTTACCTGGTGTGTGGCCACCTTTCAGCTACTCTTAGAGGGGTGCCCCTAGAGGAGATCTGTCTGGCAAACTCCTGGTCCTCCTTGTCGACGTTTGTGCAGTCATATCTGTTGGATGTGACAGTGCGGTCAGTGACTCATTTGGTCCTCTATCGCGGGCCGGATGAGTTGACATGAGGTGACGGCCTAAGGACTTTCCTCTTTGTTGGCGATGTGCCTCAGGCGCTTTTGGAGAGGCGACCTGCGCATTGCTTCCAGTTTCAGCGTCTTCTTCTGGAGGCTTTTGCCTGGGTGTTCTTGGCGCTCTTGGGAGAGGCGGCCTGTTCACCTTCGTTCGTACTCCTTCTGGATACTTTTGTGGTGGTGTCCTGGTGCTCTTGGGAGAGGCGACCAGTTCATCAATGCATTAGCACTCCTTCTGGATGCTTTTCTTGTGGTGACTTGGCGCTCTTGGAGAGGCGGCCTTTCATCACCTTTGTTTCTTTTCATGCGGGTGGTTGTGGCAGGTCCGGGCAGGACTATGTGCCTTCTCTCCATCCGGTTTCAACCTCGCCCGCTGCCTCTCTGTACTTGGTACGAAGTAGGTTTGCGGTGCGCTCCAATCATGTATGCCTGCTGGGAGTACATTGATCCTACGGCCTTCGCGTAGGGTATGCCAATAGCGAAGCCCGTAGAGGGCGTAGCACATACGACATAGAAATCTAGTTACCGAATGTAACTGTAGTTCTATGAGTATGTGCGTAGCCCTCTACCTGCAGGCCCAGCAGGCATGTCTTCCACTGTGCTAGAGTTCAAGAAGGGCGAGCGATAGTGAACAGGGCCTTATATACGGCCAGTGGGGGAACCAAGTCCTCCATTCCAGCGTGCCACTTTCTGATGGGCCGTGTTAATACAGACTGCCTCTTACCCAAAGCTGCTTGAAAGGTGTTCTTGAGTCTGTTTTGGTGCTGAATTATAGTTGCATAAATAGCTGCATAAAAGCTGTGTTGAATCTGTTTTACAGCTGGGCTGATGCAAGTTTTGAAGCCGCTTGAAAGCTGTTCTGGAGCCAGTTTTGGAGCTGCATTAAAGTTCTGCTGGAGCCACTTTTGTAGCTGCATAAAAGCAGTGTTGAAGCCGTTTTAAAGCTGGTCTGATATCAGCTTTGAAGCTCTTTCAAAACTTTTCTGGGGGCCGGCGTTTGAACTGGTGAAAACTGTGCTGGAGCCAGTTTTGGAGCTGCATAAAAGCAGTGCTGAAGCTGTTTTAAAGCTGATCTGATGCCTGTTTTGAAGCCATTTTAAAGCTGGTCTGATGCCAGCTTTGAAGCGGTTTAAAAACTGTTCTGGGGGCCTGCGTTTTAACTGGTGAAAACTGTGCTGGAGACAGTTTTGCAAGTGTATTAAAACTGGTCTGTGGACAGTTTGGGAGAAGCTTGAAAGCTGTTCTGAAACCTGTTTTGGTGCTGAAATGAAGTTGTGCTGTTGGTGTGTTAAAGATGTGCTGGGGCCAGTTTTGGAAGTGAGCTAAAAGCTATTCTTGGGCCATCTTTGACCGGCTTGAAAGTTGTGCTGGTCGTATGTTAAAGCTGGTCTGGGGCCTGTTTTAGAGCTGCCTTAAAGTTCTGATGAATCCAGTTTTAAAGAAGGGCCGATGCCAGTTTAGAAGCTGCAATCAGCTTGTGCTTCAATCAGTTGTGGAACTGGTGAAATCTGTGCTGGTGACAGTTTTTGAGGTGCGTTAAAAGTGGTCTGTGGCCAGTTGTGAAGCTGCGTGAAAGGTGTTCTGGAGCTTGTTTTGGTGCAGAATTATAGTTGTGCTGGAGCCTGTTTTCAAGATGTGCTGAAACCAGTTTTGGAGCTGCTTTAAAACTGTTCTGGGGCCAGCTTTTGAGCTTGTGAAAACTGTGCTTGAGACAGTTTTGGAGGTGCGTGGAAACCGGTCTGTGGCCAGTTTTGAAGCTGCTTGAAAGCTGTTCTGGAGCCTGTTTTGTTGCTGATCTATAGTTGTGCTGGAGCCAGTTTTGTAGCTGCATAAAAGCAGTGCTGAAGCTGTTTTAAAGCTGGTCTGTTGCCAGCTTTGAAGCCGTTTAAAAACTGTTCTGGGGCCTGCGTTTTAACCGGTGAAAACTGTGCTGGAGACAGTTTTGGAAGTGAGCTAAAAGCTATTCTTGGGCCATCTTTGACCTGCTTGAAAGTTGTGCTGGTCGTATGTTAAAGCTGGTCTGTGGCCAGTTTTGAAGCTGCTTGTAAGCTGTTCTGGAGCCTGTTTTGTTGCTGATGTATAGTTGTGCTGGAGCCTGCGTTCAAGAATCCAGTTTTGCAACTGCTTAAAAGCAGTGCTGACGTTCTTTTAAAGCTTGTCTGTGGCCAGTTTTTGAGCTGGTGAAAACTGTGCTTGAGACAGTTTTGCAAGTGTGTTAAAACTGGTCTGTGACCCGTTTTGAAGCTGCATTAAAGTTCTGCTGGAGCCAGTTTTGGAGCTGCATAAAAGCAGTTTTGAAGCTGTTTTAAAGCTGGGCTGATGCAAGATTTGAAGCTGTTTAAAAACTGTTCTGGGGCCTGCGTTTTAACTGGTGTAAACTGTGCTGGAGACAGTTTTGCAAGTGTATTAAAACTGGTCTGTGGCCAGTTTTGAAGATGCTTGAAAGGTGTTCTGGAGCTTGTTTTGGTGCTGAATTATAGTTGTGCTGGAGCCTGCGTTCAAGATGTGCTGAAACCAGTTTTGGAGCCGCTTTAAAACTGTTCTGGGGCCAACTTTTGAGCTGGTGAAAACTGGTCTGTTGCCAGTTTTTTTAGCTAATTGAAAGATGTTTTGGAGCTGCATAAAAGCAATGTTGAAGTGGTTTTAAAGCTGGTCTGATGCCAGCTTTGAAGCAGTTTAAAAACTGTTCTGGGGCCTGCGTTTTAACTGGTGAAAACTGTGCTGGAGACAGTTTTGCAAGTGTATTAAAACTGGTCTGTGGACAGTTTGGCAGGTGCTTGAAAGCTGTTCTGAAACCTGTTTTGGTGCTGAAATGAAGTTGTGCTGGTGGTGTGTTAAAGATGTGCTGGGGCCAGTTTTGGAAGTGAGCTAAAAGCTATTCTTGGGCCATCTTTGACTTGCTTGAAAGTTGTGCTGGTCATATGTTAAAGCTGGTCTGTGGCCTGTTTTGAAGCTGCATAAAAGCAGTGTTGAATCTGTTTTACTGCTGGGCTGATGCAAGTTTTGAAGCCGTTTTAAAACTGTTCTGGGGCCTGCGTTTTAACTGGTTTTGCAAGTGTATTAAAACTGGTCTGTGGACAGTTTGGGAGCTGCTTGAAAGCTGTTCTGTAACCTATTTTGGTGCTGAAATGAAGTTGTGCTGGTGGTGTGTTAAAGCTGGTCTGGGGCCGGTTTTGGAGCTGCCTTAAAGTTCTGATGAAGCCAGTTTTAAAGCTTGGCCGATGCCAGTTTAGAAGCTGCAATCAGCTTGTGCTTTAATCAGTTTTGGAACTGGTGAAATCTGTGCTGGTGACAGTTTTTGAGGTGCGTTAAAAGTGGTCTGTGGCCAGTTGTGAAGCTGCGTGAAAGGTGTTCTGGAGCTTGTTTTGGTGCAGAATTATAGTTGTGCTGGAGCCTGCTTTCAAGATGTGCTGAAACCAGTTTTGGAGCTGCTTTAAAACTGTTCTGGGGCCAGCTTTTGAGCTTGTGAAAACTGTGCTTGAGACAGTTTTGGAGGTGCGTGGAAACCGGTCTGTGGCCAGTTTTGAAGCTGCTTGAAAGCTGTTCTGGAGCCTGTTTTGTTGCTGATCTATAGTTGTGCTGGAGCCAGTTTTGGAGCTGCATAAAAGCAGTGTTGAAGCTGTTTTAAAGCTGGTCTGTTGCCAGCTTTGAAGCCGTTTAAAAACTGTTCTGGGGTCTGCATTTTAACTGGTGAAAACTGTGCTGGAGACAATTTTGCAAGTGTATTAAAACTGGTCTGTGGACAGTTTGGGAGCTGCTTGAAAGCTGTTCTGTAACCTATTTTGGTGCTGAAATGAAGTTGTGCTGGTGGTGTGTTAAAGATGTGCTGGGGCCAGTTTTGGAAGTGAGCTAAAAGCTATTCTTGGGCCATCTTTGACTTGATTGAAAGTTGTGCTGGTCGTATGTTAAAGCTGGTCTGGGGCCTGTTTTGGAGCTGCCTTAAAGTTCTGATGAAGCCAGTTTTAAAGCTGGGCCGATGCCAGTTTAGAAGCTGTAATCAGGTTGTGCTTGAATCAGTTTTGGAACTGGTGAAATCGGTGCTGGTGAAAGTTTTTGAGGTGCGTTAAAACTGGTCTGTGGCCAGTTTTGAAGCTGCTTGAAAGGTGTTCTGGAGCTTGTTTTGGTGCTGAATCATAGTTGTGCTGGAGAGTGTGTTCAAGATGTGCTGAAACCAGTTTTGGAGCTGCTTTAAAACTGTTCTGGGGCCAGTTTTTGAGCTGGTGAAAACTGGTCTGTTGCCAGTTTTTTTTTAGCTGATTGAAAGATGTTTTGGAGCTGCATAAAAGCAGTGTTGAAGCTGTTTTAAAGCTGGTCTGATGCCAGCTTTGAAGCCGTTTTAAAACTGTTCTGGGGCCAGCGTTTGAACTGGTGAAAACTGTGCTTTAGACAGTTTTGGAGGTGCGTTGAAACCTGTCTGTGGCCAGTTTTTAAGCTACTTGAAAACTGTTCTGGAGCCTGTTTTGTTGCTGATCTATAGTTGTGCTGGAGCCTGCGTTCAAGATGTGCTGAACCCAGTTTTGCAACTGCTTAAAAGCAGTGCTGACGTTTTTGAGCTGGTGAAATCTGTGCTGTATCCAGTTTTGAAGTTGTTTTAAAGCTGGTGTGTGGCAAGTTTTTTGAGCTGGTGAAAACTGTGCTGGTCTGGAGCCAGTTTGGAAGCTGCATGAAAGTTCTGCTGGAGCCAGTTTTGAAGCTGCTTGAAAACTGTTCTGGAGCCTGTTTTGGTGCTGATCTATAGTTGTGCTGGAGCCTGCGTTCAAGATGTGCTGAAACCAGCTTTGAAGCGGTTTAAAACCTGTTCTGGGGCCTGCGTTTTAACCGGTGAAAACTGTGCTGGAGACAGTTTTGCAAGTGTATTAAAACTGGTCTGTGGCCTGTTTTGAAGCTGCATTAAAGTTCTGCTGGAGCCAGTTTTGGAGCTGCATAAAAGCAGTGTTGAAGCCGTTTTAAAGCTGGTCTGATATCATCTTTGAAGCTCTTTCAAAACTTTTCTGGGCCTGCGTTTGAACTGGTGAAAACTGGTCTGGAGCCAGTTTGGAAGCTGCATTAAAGTTCTGCTGGATCAACTTTTGTAGCTGCATAAAAGCAGTGCTGAAGCTGTTTTAAAGCTGATCCGATGCCAGTGTTGAAGCTGTTTAAAAACTGTTCTGGGGCCTGCGTTTTAACTGGTGAAAACTGGTCTGTTGCCAGTTTTTTTTAGCTAATTGAAAGATGTTTTGGAGCTGCATAAAAGCAGTGCTGAAGCTGTTTCAAAGCTGGTCTGTGGCAAGCAGTGTTGGGTAAGTTACTTTAAAATTGTAATACATTATATATTACTAGTTACAGGAAGAAAAATGTAATACATTTGTATTACAATATTACTGTCTCAAGAATGTAACTGAGTTACACTACTGTGAGTTACTTTGAGCTAATCACACATTTGTTAAGACATTGTACAACACTAATCCTGTTACATTTACACTTGATTATTGGTTAATTTATGGAATTATGATGTCACACCACATTTTCCTCATAATATTTGATTAATCTTTAAGCCAACAGACAGTATTTTAGTGGTGTTTTGGTCCTGAAGTGTCGTTTTCAATAGAATATAAAAGCAATTAGTTTATATGAAAGTAACTTGAGTTACTCAGATTGTAACTAGTAATATATTATCAACATTTTTATAAGTAATGAGTTACACTACTTAGTTACTGAAAAGTGGAATATATTACAGTAACTAGTTACTTTTGTAACTAGTTACTCCCAACACTGGTGGCAAGTTTTTGAGGTGGTGAAAACTGTGCTGGATCAACTTTTGTAGCTGCATAAAAGCAGTGTTGAAGCCGTTTTAAAGCTGGTCTGATATCAGCTTTGAAGCTCTTTCAAAACTTTTCTGGGGCCTGCGTTTTAACTGGTAAAAAACTGTGCTGGAGACAGTTTTGCAAGTGTATTAAAACTGGTCTGTGGACAGTTTGGGAGGTGCTTGAAAGCTGTTCTGAAACCTGTTTGGTGCTGAAATGAAGTTGTGCTGGTGGTGTGTTAAAGCTGGTCTGGGGCCTGTTTTGGAGCTGCTTGAAAGGTGTTCTGGAGCTTGTTTTGGTGCTGAATTATAGTTGTGCTGGAGCCTGTGTTCAAGATGTGCTGAAACCAGTTTTGGAGCTGCTTTAAAACTGTTCTGGGGCCAACTTTTGAGCTGGTGAAAACTGGTCTGTTGCCACTTTTTTTTAGCTAATTGAAAGATGTTTTGGAGCTGCATAAAAACAGTGTTGAAGCTGTTTTAAAGCTAGTCTGATCCCAGCTTTGAAGCTGTTTTAAAACTGTTCTGGGGCCAGCGTTTGAACTGGTGAAAACTGTGCTTTAGACAGTTTTGGAGGTGCGTTGAAACCTGTCTGTGGCCAGTTTTTAAGCTCCTTGAAAACTGTTCTGGAGCCTGTTTTGTTGCTGATCTATAGTTGTGCTGGAGCCTGCGTTCAAGATGTGCTGAACCCAGTTTTGCAACTGCTTAAAAGCAGTGCTGACGTTTTGAGCTGGTGAAATCTGTGCTGTATCCAGTTTTGAAGTTGTTTTAAAGCTGGTGTGTGGCAAGTTTTTTGAGCTGGTGAAAACTGTGCTTGAGACAGATTTGGAAGTGTATTAAAACTGGTCTGTGGCCTGTTTTGAAGCTGCATTAAAATTCTGCTGGAGCCAGTTTTGGAGCTGCATAAAAGCAGTGTTGAAGCCGTGTTAAAGATGGTCTGATATCAGCTTTGGAGCTCTTTCAAAACTTTTCTGGGGCGTGCGTTTGAACTGGTGAAAACTGGTCTGGAGCCAGTTTGGAAGCTGCATTAAAGTTCTGCTGGAGCCAGTTTTGGAGCTGCATAAAAGCAGTGTTGAAGCTGTTTTAAAACTATTCTGGGGCCTGCGTTTGAACTGGTGAAAACTGTGCTGGAGCCAGTTTTGCAAGTGTATTAAAACTGGTCTGTGGACAGTTTGGGAGGTGCTTGAAAGCTGTTCTGAAACCTGTTTTGGTGCTGAAATGAAGTTGTGCTGGTGGTGTGTTAAAGATGTGCTGGAGCCAGTTTTGGAAGTGAGCTAAAAGCTATTCTTGGGCCATCTTTGACTTGCTTGAAAGTTGTGCTGGTCGTATGTTAAAACTGGTCTGTGGCCAGTTTTGAAGCTGCTTGAAAGGTGTTCTGGAGCTTGTTTTGGTGCTGAATTATAGTTGTCCTGGAGCCTGTGTTCAAGATGTGCTGAAACCAGTTTTAGAGCTGCTTTAAAACTGTTCTGGGGCCAGCTTTTGAGCTGGTGAAAACTGGTCTGTGGCCAGTTTTTTGTGCAAGATGTGCTGAACCCAGTTTTGCAACTGCTTAAAAGCAGTGCTGACGTTCTTTTAAAGCTTGTCTGTGGCCAGTTTTTGAGCTGGTGAAATCTGTGCTGTATCCAGTGTTGAAGCTGTTTTAAAGCTGGGCTGATGCAAGTCTTGAAGCTGTTTTAAACTGTTCTGGGGCCTGCGTTTGGAACCGCTTCTTTTTCCCACACACAACACTCTTCTGCGCACGCGCTCACTCGTTCCCCTTGTCAACAAAACGCCGCTGCCGCTACACGTGCATTTTAGCGCATGCGCAAAATCGTTCGAACTATGCAACGATCGGATCGAAGGGCCAGGATCGAACGATTCGACCCTTTTTGCAGACTTGTTCCATCCCTAGTACATACTGTATATACATTCTTTTTTTTTTTTTTTTTTTTTTTTTTTTCCATTTTCTGACTAAAAGCATTGTAGTGTGGTGGGAAACATGTGAGAGGAAATGTTGGTGTTTTTGGTTAAAAGAACAGGTGCACGGTGTAACTTTTTGGAGGTGAAAAGTCAACTACACAATTTGCTGGAAGTAGAACTAGACTTTGGAACATTCTGAATGGGTCAAAATACATTGTCTGTGTCAATGTGAAAAATACAGCTACAGCAACCTGTTTTCTATAGAAACAAACATGAGCAGGCCTCCTCCAGGACAAAGAACTGTCCACACTGTGGCTATTCAAGTCTGTTCAACATAAAGACAATACATTTGATTATTTATTCAGTTAATATATAATTAGTGTTTGGCCAAAAAGTTACACAGTGCACCTTTCCCATGTTGACATAAAATGCTAGGAAACCCTGCCGTGATTGGAGAGGGGAATGTGGTAAGTGTGTGTTTTATTAGTACCTGTACCAGACCAGGATGGAGACCAGACTTGTGATCCACCAGCGTGATGTTATCGGCCTTCACATCTCCACGGAGACAACTCGGGCTTTCAAAAACAGAAAAAATATGTTAGAGACAAGAGCAACTATAGCTGCAAAGAACCTTTATTTTATTTGTGTAGAGCATTACGACTTTTAGAACATATCAAACACACAGGTTGGATTTTGTGATTGGGTGAACCTTACACTTTTATAACAGAACTAAGCAACTTCAGCGCTAGTTTTTCTACTCAATATTCCATTTTTGGATATCTTCAAAACAACAATCATGATATGATCACACGTTCGATATATTGCAAAGCTCTAGTTAAAAAGTACAAATAAAATATTAAAACCGCGCGCGGTGATATAGGCCCTCGCCCCCCTTGCGACCGCGGAGCATGAGCCACCGCGGGCTACGAGCCATCGCGAAGAGCCCGCCCGTCGTCCCCGTGCGTTTTCTGCCAACAGTACTCCTCCCTTATAAGCTACATCGTATGCTTCTCCATTCACTGATAGGACAAATTATGACATCGTCAAAGCTAAACGGTTGAAAATAGAGGTACGCTTTGATGGGCTTTTTTGTTCGGCATCCCGACGGCAATAAGTGTGCCAATTTTCAAGTGTCTATGACGAAGTAATTTTTTTCATTCTATTAGAATATTTTCTATGTATTTCAATGGGACATGTTTGACGTTGCCACGGTAACACGGTTGCAAATAAAGATATGCTCTCATTGGCTTTTTTGTTCAGTATTGGATGGAGAATGTGTGTGCCAAATTTCAGCTTTCTAGGACAAACTAAAATTTTCCACCCTACCACTCACCCTACCCTCCACTCTGGCCAAATCTGTCAGTTCTCCATTGAAAAACATGGGTTTTGCCTTTTTTCCTTTGCCATGGCCAAACGCTTGCAGATAAACATATACTCCCATTGGGTTTTTTGTTCAGTGTGATGAGGAGAGTTAGTGTAGTGAATTTGATGCATTTTGGTGAAACTAAAAATTTTATCCCATTCAAAAGTAAGGGGGCGCTGTGGTAAAACGGTCAAAGATAGAGGCGTGTGATGATTGACTTTTTTGTTCAGAATGTGAAGCACAATGGGTGTACCAATTTTTAGCTTCCTATAAAATGATTTTTTTTTTTCCCCATTCAAAAAGTTTTGCGTCTCCATTGGATAACATGGGTTTTTGTCATTTTTACGTTGCCATGGCAACACGTTTGCAGATAAAGATATGCTCCCATTAGGTTTTTCGTTCAGACAGCTGAGAAGGATGTCTGTGCCAAATTTCATGTGTCTACGACAAACTAAATTTTTGGGCTCAATGCATTTTTCAAGGTGGCGCTGTGGAGCAATTATTTGACGTAGATGTGTTTAAAGCATATCGCTAGATGCAGCTTGCGATTTAGAACAAAATGTATATTAATGCCGGAGAATAGAACTTTGCTTTTCAGAAATACGCACATTTGAGCACATTGGAAAATGTCACTTTTGACTTGTGGCGTGGCCACACCCACATTTTTAAAGATATCAGAAATCTATTGAAAAACCCAAAGGCACAAGGGTCTGATGATGACAATTCAGAAATTTCATCTCATTTAACATAAAAATAAAAATGGAAAAAAATTAAATGTGAGATGAAAAATTTCCCAAAAATCAGGTTCCGCCCACAATAGCCGACGCCCTGTAGGTTTTAAAAATAGGTCATAATGTAATTTTTTGCTTGTCTTGACACGAGCTATGTTTCTGCCAAACTTCATTTGTCTGTGATAAAAAAGGTCTGTCATTGCCGTAATGTTTTTTGATTTTTGAGGGGGCGCTAGCGAGTCATTTTAACACATTAATTTTTTTGGTGTATGAAAAACAAAATTTTTTGCCGACCTTGAATTTTGGGTGATATAAAAAAGACTTTTCGTTAACGTTCAGGGGGTCAAAATTGAGTTCGAAAAGGAAAGAATAATAATAATAATAATAATAAATAATAATAATGGAAATTTTTTTTTCTCCTATTATTTTTCTCCTAAACTACAAGAGCTAGATTCACGGAAGTTTCTCAAATTGTGCCCCATCACAAAAGAGCCCTCTGTGATTTTTTTCACAAATCTAGGCCAAACGGTTTGTCTTGTACGAATTTTTGAAAATAGAAATTAAAGGGGGCGCTATTGGGCCATTTTATGACATAGCCGCTTGATATGCATATCGTCGCGTTCAGTTTCCAAATGTGCACAAACGCTCTATTTTCATTTTCCCATTAAAAAATCGAGGCAAAAGAAAGATTTTTTTCAAATTTCCAAATTTTTACAATTTTGTTAAAAAATCACCATGACCACACCAAACATGATATTCGAATTTCAAACCATTGATTTCATTTCACATGGGTTTACTGCATTCTGGCCAAATTTGACGTGTTTTCGACCAAAATTGTGGACGTGCTGGCCCAAAGTATGAGGTAATGCGCTTTTCCGAGTGACGTGTTTGAACCAAGATGGCCGACTTCCTGTACACTTGGGGGCGGGGCCACAATATGATTTTTTTCATGTTTGGACATGCACTATTTTTCGAGCCAGGTTTCATATTTTTATCGCGACTTTTTTCGTCGTCGGGCTCCCATTGGCCCAATGTTATTTGATTTTCGAGGGGGCGCTACCGAGTCGTCTTTCATTCTTTTTTCGCGCGGTCTTCACTCAAAATTAGAGCTCACTGAGTTCTAATTTTTGACACCACTCCCGGGCACGTGCGTCGTCGTTTACTGCGTCGTTTTCGCGATTTCGTCCCTCCCAGACGCAATTCCAATAAGTCCCTCGCCGGGACGATTCTCGTCCTTCGGCTCGGGCCTAATTAGTTTTAGTTTTTCGATGTTATTTAGCCACATTACTTGTCAAAGCTGTCAAAGTCGTTATAGTAGACGAACTGTTAAGCTTCTGAAAAGGGTTGAGTTTAGAAACAGGCAAAGGTAATGGTCAAGATTAAGTAAAAGTCTGGATTATGGTTCAGTTTGGTGTTAGGAGGCAGCATAGTGTCATTTTTAGAAAGACATTTGGGTTGATGTTGAAATGAATGAATACATTGACTGTGTGGTAACTACAAAAGTTCAGAAGCATCTATTTTTGCACGTTTTTGAACGCTTTACCATGAAAACGGCAAAATAGCAAAATGTTTTGACAACCAGACAGTTTAACAGACACTCAGCCTTTTTTTATTTACAAGTTTGATTTTATAAACCAGTCACAAACTTGAAGTAGTGACGAGTTAAACAATGAGAAATCATTGTTTATTGTTCATTGCTGTATTATGTGCAATGACAATAAAAAGTCTAAATAACCAATCAGAGCTGTGCCATCTTTAGATAATATCAAGAATGATGTTTTCAAGATATCCAAAAATTGAATATTGAAGAAAAGAGGCAAATAAAACAAAAAAAAATTTTAAAGTGATGATGTAAATTTTCAACTATAATTTAATTTTGCCATCGTTCGCCATTTATCTGACAAGAACTTACATTCACGTGACATCACAACATTATATAGGCCAATAACAGTTCATACAGAAACGTCAGGATTTTCTAAAATCTTGACATACATAAAAACAGTTTTATTTTTTTAATCATTGCAGTATCGAGTTTTATTAACAAAACTATCGACTACCTAGATCTCTAGGTTAATACAAACATATACACCTGTTATAACAATATAGCAAACCCTTTTTTCTGTTTATAGGTGTGAGTTATATGACCCATAATTTAGTCACATCTGGTTAGGTCCTGTTCTGGATCAAATAAATTAATCCTGCCTTTATTTGCTCTAGAAAAGATGGTAAATTGTACTTATGAAAGGGCAATTAACTGTGTGTTGTGTTCAAATAGGTTTGTGGTCGTAAAAAGAATGAAACTTGTTAAAGACACACTTTATCTTGACATGCATGTAAAGTCAGTGTAGACAAGTACAATATCCATTAGATTGCTCTGAGAGAAAAAATAAACCTTAAGACTTTTTATTGAATTACTGTAAGTGGAAGCAGCAAAGGAATCAAAAAAACGAATTTAATATGAATCAGTTTACCATTTGTTATTTTATTTGCCAAGGACACAAGTTGAAGACGTCTGAAATAGTCAAAATGTCCCCACAGCAACAACAACATTTACAATTAACAGCTGTATTGTAAAAGTAACTAAATTTACATACATGTGTGTTTTAACGAGTTTCGTTTTGGTAATGCTACAAAACCATTTAAACAGAACAGACTGGTAAAGGTAATTACCAGTGGAAATGAGCATCTTTTCTACAGCAAATGAAGGCAGCTGGCTTGGTTTATTTCATTCTACAACTAGTAACAGTTAAACTATAGAAATTACTTTCAGCAGCTAAATCAAGCTGACAAAATGCTGTACGTTGTTTATTTATCCGCAAGAGCTGAAGCTGTATCTGAGTTAACCGAGAAGCTAGCGGCTACAAAACTAGCCGCTGGTTTAAACACATGAATAGCTAGCTATTGTTAGCGCTGTTTTCTACTTTTTAAACTGTATTTAAAGTGAGAAACTCAACCAAACACACGACCAGCTAAGTTAGCACTGTTTTCCTCACTATAAACTGTATTTAAAGTGAGAAATTCAACCAAACACAGCTAACGATAGCCCTGTTTTCTGCTCTTCAAACTGTATTTAAAGTGAGGAGCTTAAACAAACACATGACTAGCTAACGTTAGCTCTGTTTTACACTCTTTAAACTGTATTTAAAGAGAGAAGCGTAAACTGTACCTTTTGTTGAGCTTCATCCACGTGTTTTCGCTGTTTGGTGACTTTGACATCCACGGTCTGCTCGGAGCTGGTCCTCTGAACGGAGCTTCACCTTTACTAAAGTGCCCTCTCCGGGATGGAAATGAGTCCGAGCGAGCCCACCTGGAGCCCGGCCATCGCAAACATGCCTCCGCACAACCACTGAACGAAATCATGCGGAAAAAACAACAAGATACTGGCCCAACACCCGGAGATCACAAAAGTCACGGAGCTCAGACAAACACGTCCGTCTCCTTCCACGGCCAGCGGCCGACTGAACTGCAGCGCTGAACCAGCCTATATATAGTCCCCGAGAGGCAATACGTCACAAAGTCATCTCCGTGGCGACGATCTAGCGATCTGATTGGTTGTTCTCTATCCATTATGTCCTAATGGTGAAAGACCACAGACTTAACTAATGTGTTCAAGATACGAAAATCTTTGACTGGATTACAGACAAGAGTGAAAGTTTAAGGCAAGGGGAGGAGTCAGGTCCACAGAGTCACGGAGACAACACAGCTCTCGCGTTTGTTTGTGCTGCACTGAATAAAGTAAGTTTGCAAACGCATTTCTGATTCACTCACACATCACAAACTCACTCCCATCACCAGAGCAAAGAATGAACAGTTCCTCATAAGGTTTACACACTTGAGCTCTGTCTGTGAGAAAGTGACTTCCAGCTCATAAAGATCATGAATTAGGCTAATGATTCTGTGTGTAATGAACAACATTCATGATAAACATGTGTGAAGTTATAAAAGTACATAAAGATAAAGACAGGATGAGGAACTGCAGGGCGACATATCAGCTGCTGACAACAACTCAGCGCTGTCATTTTCATCATGTACAACTTACAATTCAGTCAAATATATTCATACCTTCAGCGTTTACAAAGTTGCAGAAACAGATTTTAAACAAAAAAGTAAGTCTTTCTGCTGCTGACTCGCTTTTTTTTTTTTTTTAATTACTCTTACCACCTATTAGTGCCAATAGGTTGAACTATTAATTACACTACAACAAAATTAGGATTGTTATATTTAAGATTTAACTGGACATATCTCATCAATATTTTTGTTTTATTT
The DNA here is from genome assembly GCA_038363315.1 of Mugilogobius chulae. Lineage (NCBI taxonomy): Eukaryota > Metazoa > Chordata > Actinopteri > Gobiiformes > Gobiidae > Mugilogobius > Mugilogobius chulae. The sequence goes on along the minus strand of JBBPFD010000220.1, from coordinate 8,228 downwards.
CTTAGGATTAAAATTGTATCCGTTCATAATTCTTGGCATCACACAAAAAACTTACCAGGCAACCTTAGGTTTGCCTGGTGTTTCAGTTCCTAGTCCTTATTTTAGTTCCAGTCCCTATTTAAGAGCGTTAACACAGAGCAGGAACCATGCACTGGGGCCCACACTTTAGTGACTTTTAGCTCCTGTTCTTTGGCAGGAACCTTTTGGTGACACAAGCACATTGACACCACTTTGTTGGAAACATGTTTTATAAGTTCTCACATTGAAATAACATTTCTTTAGCCTTAAGAAACAGGATGATTAAAGCAGTTACTCCAAAATAGAGTTATTTAAATTGTAAATATTATTAGGAATTACAGCAAATATCAGTAATGTTGTTTAGTTGTTGTATTCAGTCAGTGGTTTTTACATTTTGTAAAAACATAATTTGATGTTGAATTGAATAAGACAACTTTTGTTTTCTCACAACATTTAATGACTTAGACCAAAGATGGCCAATCCTTTTGTCTCAAGGACAAAAAAACAACATTATATTGTGGATCATTTTCAGGGTGTTTGTTCTTGTGACTGCCTGTGTTTTTACTGATTTGAATGGTTTCATTTTCTGTTCTTTTTACAGAAACCACACACTAACAAACTCACACACATACTCTAACACACACACATACTCTAACACACACACACACTGGTTCAATGATGCTGTTCAAATAAAGTTCACTGGAAATACAGACTCTGGACATTCATCTTTTCAGTCACCTGCCATCTACCTGACAGAGGAGAAGGTGGCCCCTCAGCCAGTAGCTCAACACACACCATGACTTGCGTGTCACGACGACGCCTCTGCCTTTTGCAATTACACGACCACTGTGGTTGAGGACAGACAGGAGGCTTTATTTAGAGTTAACGGCTAAGTTTAGATCTGGAGTTACAAAAATGTGTCAGTTTAGATCTCGAGTTACACAAATGTGTCAGTTTAGGTCTGAGGCTTGGAGTTGGTTAAGTTTAGGATTAGGCTGACCTGGGACAGAATTCGTCACTGTTAATAAATTGTAACATTAGAATAGTTAAGCATTATAGATTATGTTCTAGGCACGATCTTTAAATGGCACTAGTGTTATATTTAGAGACCGATTTATCGGCCAGCCATTATTTGGATTATTATTTTAATTTTACTTTTTTGCATATCAGCCTTTGGCCTTATTATGGACGATATTTCATCTGTCAGTGTTTCATCTGCACGTTAGAGCTGCTCTCACAGTGATCCAAGTTAGTTTGGGAGAGAAATGATACAGTTTGTTTATATACAGTATCTCCATTTTGCTGTGTTTTGAAAAGGAGCACTTTCTCTTTACTCTCTAAAATGTTCTGTAATAAGTATAGACATGTTGTATTCATTAAATAATGAGGCTAAATAATAGTTTAGATAGAACTTGTTTTTTTTTTTTTTTTTTTTTTTTTGGATAGACTATTTTATCTCAGCTATGTTTTTTTTTTTTAAAACTAAATTAAGAAAATCAGCTTTGAAAATTGGCCATTGATATCAGCATCGACTGACTAAATCTAGAAAAATCAGCATCTGTATCGGACCAAGAAAAACCCATATCGGTCGATCTCTAATTATAGTCTATTGTATTATTTTGTATTATTGAGCTTTTATACCCTTTGCTAATCTTTATTCACTTCTATCTTGTATTATTTCAACTAATGTGTGTACAGTGCTTTATGTCTGTTGACACTTTGTCCAGGTGTTACAGCTGCAAATGTATAAATAAATATATAACATGAAACTAAAAAGCAAATCAGTGTAAAAATCACAAAACAATTCAAACATTTGGCTTTAAAATATGCTACGAGGTCTACAACACATATGAACGTGTGTAAAACTAAAATTCCTCTTAAAATATTAAACCTGCAACAGCTTCAATGGGGCTCGAACCAACAATCGCCTTTTCAACCTCCACAAGTATACGTGGCTGGCCTCAATAGGAGTGGAGCTCATTTTTGGCCTCACAACACTATGGGTGTGTGCTTTTGCTTACAGGCTACAGTCAGCTTAGACAAATCTTCATTTGTTCAAAGTTAGATACAAATCCTGACTTTGGCTCAGTTAGCGCTTAAGCTAGCGGCCCTTTTAATGCCAACAACTCAGTTTATTTACAACATACATCAAGCAACAATCTTTTTCACTTACAGACAGCTTTGCCAGATGTTTATTGCTTTGTTTCGTTGTTTAAATGTTCCATTTCCTAATAGTTTGACTCCAGACAATGGATTTTGTGGAATGCTAATTGCTGTACTTTGTATTACAGAAAAACTCAAGAGCAACTGGCTGAAAGATCATCTCTTCTGAAATGTGACCTGGGGACACAAAAGGACAAAAAGGTAGTCAGAAGAGTAGACAGAAACAGTAGTTGTACAGGACTGAGCAGAGCTGGCTGATTACTGGGAAATGCTTCTTCTCTGGCAGATACAGACAGTTACAGTCACCTGGATAGAAAAGAAATAAACACAGAATTACACATATACTTTTAGTTTGTTGACAATCTTTGACATGTAAACTAGTCCTACAGACCCATCTCCCAAATGAAAGAGCAATAACTCCAGGATTAACACAACACAACAACAAAGGCCTTGTCCCTGTGTCAGATCAGTCTCCATGTGAGTGCAGGTCCAGGGCTCCCTCTGGTGGTGCTTCACTGCAGTGTGTGGATGAGACCATGGACAGCTCCAGAAGGAACACACGTGTCTGTAGAGACAGATTCATGATAGAGAGACAGGTAGAATACTACACATCACACTACAGGACAATCTAAACGCACTTATTACGTGTCTAATGTCTAGAATGATGACATGTATTTTGTCTAAAAACATGAACAGAAGCTTCTTATGTGCTCCATCTGTCCACTGTCCACTCTCCTTGGTTCCCTCTGAATGAACAAACACACTCATAAATGAAGTGGACTAAAGCTCATGTACAGTGTCATGGACTTTTGATAGAAAACCTGAGTTTTCTCTTGTAAAAGTGACAGAAGCCTCCTCCTCCTCTCCATCTCTCCACTGTCCAAACATCTGTGTGAAAGAAAGAAAAACACATGATTACATTCACTGTTCTTTCAGATTTGAACCCTTTGTGACAGATCCCAGCTCTTCTTTTTCTGTATCAGAATCTAGAAACTTGCAGAAATGAAAACTTGTTTTTGCTTCTAAAAGTGGACACAGAAGACGCTCTTTTCTGTTGCCTCTAGTTTTCCTAAAAACTGAGAATCAGAGGTGCAATGTTTTTTCAAAGAGAATCAACAACCTGCGGCTGCTACTTTTTTTTTATCAAGGCCTGATTCACTATCGTATTAGCTTTAATTTTCTATCTTTCTATTTTTAACCCCGTCTCTCAGTTAATACTGTAGGTCAGATTTAGGAAATCCCTCGCTCTCTTTCACACACACTTGCACACAAACAGGCATGCGCAGTATTTAGGAGAGCAGCCCCGGAGGAGGAAAACAGATACAGGATGGACTAAAACAGTTCATACAAGGCCAATATATAAGAGGGAACAGCGTTGATTTCACAGACATGTTACATGCTCAGCTGTAAAATGATGTGGTTTATAACAATACTCATATTCATGGAGAAAAGAGTCTCATAAGGACGTGTTTTTTAAAAAAAGTTGGAGTTTAAAGTCGGAAACAAACATCAAACTTGTTCTAATTCATACAACAGTCATTCGCAGAGCTTCTGAACACGACACACGTTGTTTTAGCTGCTGTAATCTTATCATTTGACGTATTTTAAAAGGGCATCGGAACTTTTTCCTGCTAAAAAGCTCAGCAGATCCGTCTGTGGATTGATTCTGCTGTTGATGCAAGATCTGGAAGCTTTTGTAGAATATGACAGCACTGAAGAAGAGTGCATGTCTTATTAAATGGCCCACTATCATTGTGTTTGAAGTAAATAATGGAGTTATTGATATCGCTCAGCGGCGTTTCCTCCCAGACGCAAAGGGAAGTCATACCTGCTCTCTTTTTAAGTTGTTTTTTGTCTTTCTAATATAGTGTTATTTTATTAAATACTTATTTTGTACCTTTGCATTACAAAAGTCCTCTATAGTTTACTATTTATTTTAAGAACAAAATGGCTTATTAAGTGTTTATGTGCTTTGAATGAGCTGAGAGTGAGAGGAGGCCAGGACAGATCAGCCGTGCTAACTCGTACGAAGGGCAGCGTGTGGTTCTGGGCTGGTGCTTCATAATCTACAGAGCTGCTGGTGTTGTGACTTATTGTGAATGATAAGGCATCAAACATAAGTGTTTAGGAACAGAAAATGTTCTGACAGGTTTCCTGTAACTCTGCTGGCGTGTGCACAAAGTATCTGCCCCGGTGTGTGTGTGTGTGCGTATGTTGAGGCTGTACTGGGAGTGTGTCAGTCACTCTGCTTTTGTACAGTGCCTTGCGAAAGTATCCAACCCCCCTTGACTTTTCTACATTTTCTCTTATCATGACCACAAAAATCAAACATATTTCACTGAAACTTTGTGTGAAAGACCAACACCAAGTTGCACACAATGGTGAAGTGGAAGGACAGTCATACATGATCTATTTTTTTTTTACAAATTAAAAGCTGAAAAGTAGGCGTGCTAAATTATCCAACCCCTCTGAGTCAATATTTTCTGGAACCGCCTTTTGCTGCAATTACAGCTCCAAGTCTCTTTGGGTATGTTTCTACCAGCTTTTCCACATCTTGAGACTGACATTTTTGCCCATTCTTCTTTGCATAATAGCTCCAGCTCAGTCAGATTAGATGGAGTGTGTTTGTGAACAGCAGTTTTCAGATCTTGCCACAGATTCTCGATTGGATTTAGGTCTGGGCTTTGTCTGGGCCATTCTAAGACATGAATATGTTTTGTTTTAAACCATTCCAATGTAGCCTTGGCTTTATGTTTGGGTCGTTGTCCTGTTGAAAGATAAACCTCCGCCCCAGTCTCAAGTGTTTTCAGACTCCAATGAGTTTTCTTCCAATATTGCCCTGTATTTGGCTCCATCCATCTTTCCATCAACTCTGACCATATTCCCTGTCCCTGCTGAAAAAAAGCATGTGCAGAAAATAATGCTGGCACTTTTATTTTTGATTGTGTGGATGGTGCATTCAGAGTCATGAGCAGTGTTAGGTTTCTGCCACACATAGCGTTTGCATTTTGGCCAAAAAGTTCAATTTTGGTCTCATCTGACCAGAGCACCTTCCTCCCCATGGTTACTGTGTCCCCCACATGGCTTTTGGCAAAGTGAAAACATGATTTCTTATGGCTTTCTTTCAGCAATGGCTTTCTTCCATAAAGACCAGATTTGTGTAGTGCAGAACTAAAAGTTGTACCTTTGACAGATTCCCCAACCTGAGCTGTAGATCTTTGCAGTTCTCCAGAGTCACCGGGGACCTCTTGGCTACATCTCTGACCAGTTTTCTCCTTGTTCAGACTGTAAGTTTAAGTGTATGGCCTGGTCTTGGAAGATTTGCAGTTGTGCCTTACTCCTTCCATTTATGGATGATGGTGTAAACAGTGCTCTGTGAGATGTTTAGAGCCTTGGAAATCTTTTTATAACCTAATCCTGCTTTTTACTTCTCCACAGCTTTATCCCTGACCTGTGTGGTGTGTTCTTTGGTCTTCATGGTGCTGACCCTCCCCAATACTCTCAAACAAACCTCTGAGGTTTTTACAGAACAGCTACATTAATACTGAGGGTGGATTACACACAGGTGGACTCTATTTATTTGTTAGGTCAACATTGGAACCTTCTAAAGCCTCTAAAGTAAAGTGTTGCACTCAGAAGAAAAGGGGGTTGGATAATTTTGGCACACCTACTTTCAGGTTTTATTTGTAAAAAAAAAAAAAAAAGATCATGTATGACTGTCCTTCCACTTCACAATTGTGTGCAACTTAGTGTTGGTCTTTCACACAAAGTTTCAGTGAAATATGTTTGATTTTTGTGGTCATAATAAGAGAAAATGTAAAAAAGTTAAGGGGTGTGAATACTTTCGCAAGGCACTGTAGCTTCGCGACCCCCACTTTGGGAACCACTGGTTTATGGAACAGATGAAACACTTGGCTTGTGGAAAGGTAGAAAAAGCGCTATATAAATAGACCATTTATTTATTTTTATAAAATCCATTCTTTTTGTAAATTTCATAATTGGAGCAAAATAAAGAATTGTATCTAAAGAACCAGCAGTGTGAAATACTCCAGGTTTTGTGGTCTTATAAAGTCTTAAGTTTGACCTCTTGATCCCTGCAGAAACCCTGCTAGCTTAAAAGAGCGTTTTCTCTGATTACTACAGTGAGATGTCATTCAAATTTTGAACAATAAGTAAACATTTATCTACAGTATTACTGAGCTGTTTTAAATCAGTAAAGTGAATTTCAATGAACAAAATATATATAAAAATCTATGTTCTATCGATGTTTCCTGGGAGAAAAAGGCTTATTATGTCCCTCTAAGATTTTACCAGTGTTCAAAACCTCATTGACAGTCTGATGTAACTGTGGCTGTAAACCCGCTGCAGGTTTGAGAAGAGAATCTACATCCCTCTGCCGGAGGAGCCAGCCCGAGCACACATGTTTCGGTTACACCTGGGCAACACGCCGCACAGCCTGAGCGACGCAGACCTACGGCAGCTCGCGCACAAAACAGACGGCTACTCGGGCGCAGACATCAGCATCATCGTACGGGACGCCCTGATGCAGCCTGTGCGCAAAGTGCAGTCAGCCACGCACTTCAAGAAGGTGGGTCCCATACAAGCAGCCATATTCAAATGACATTATGTTGTTTCAGGTAGTACAGGGTTAATAACTCAGCTTATCTTCATAACTGAAAAAATATGGATATATATGTCTTCTCCTCCTCCTCTTTCCTCTCTTCTCTTTCTGCTCTCCTCTTTCCTCTCTTCTCCTCTTCCTGCTCTCTCTCCTCCTCTCTCTTTCTCTCCTCTCTTCTCTTCCTCTCTCCTCTTTCCTCTCTTCTCTCCTCTCTCCTCTTCCTCTCTCTTCCTCCTCTTTCTCCTTCCTCTTTCCTCTCTTCTCTTCCTTCTCTCCTCTTTCCTCTCTTCTCCTCCTGCTCTCCTCTTCCTCTCTTCTCCTCCTCTCTCCTCTTTCCTCTTTCCTCATCTTTCCTCTCTCTCTCCTCCTGCTCTCCTCTCTCTTCTCTCTCTCCTCTTTCTCTTCTCTTCCTCCCCTCTTTCCTCTCTTCTCCTCCTGCTCTCCTCTTTCCTCTCTTCTCCTCCTGCTCTCCTCTTTCTCTCTTCTCCTCATCTTTCCCTCTTCTCCCCCTGCTCTCCTCTTTCCTTTCTTCTCTTACTGCTCTCCTCTTTCTTCTCTTTCCTCCTGCTCTCTTCTTTCCTCTCTTCTCCTCTTTCTCCTCCTCTTTCCTCTCTTCTCCTCTTTCCTCTCTTCTCCTCCTGCTCTCCTTTCCTCTTTCTCCTCCTGCTCTCCTCTTTCCTCTCTTCTCCTCGTTCTCTCCTCTTTCCTCTCTTCTCCTCCTGCTCTCCTCTTTCCTCTCTTCTCCTCGTTCTCTCCTCTTCCTCTTCTCCTTCTTCTCTTTCTCTCTTCTCCTCCTGCTCTCCTCTTTCCTTTCTTCTCTTCCTGCTCTCCTCTTTCCTCTCTTCTCCTCCTGTTCTCTCTTTCCTCTCTCCTCCTCCTCTTTCCTCTCTTCCTCCTCTTCTCCTCTTTCCTCTCTTCTCCTCCTGCTCTCCTCTTTCCTCTCTTCTCCTGCTCTCCTCTTCCTCTCTTCTCCTCCTGCTCTCCTCTTTCCTCTCTTTTCCTCCTGCTCTCCTCTTTCCTCTCTTCTCCTCCTGCTCCTCTTTCCTCTCTTCTCCTGCTCTCCTCTTTCCTCTCTTCCCTCCTGCTCTCTTCTTCCTCTCTTCTCTCCTGTTCTCCTCTTTCCTCTCTTCTCCTCCTGCTCTCCTCTTTCCCCTCTTCTCCTGCTCTCCTCTTTCCTCTCTTCCCTCCTTCTCTCCTCTTTCCTCTCTTCTCCTCCTGCTCTCCTCTTTCCTCTCTTTCTCCTCCTGCTCTCTTCTCTCCTCTCTCTGTTCTCCTCTTTCCTCTCTTCTCCTCCTGCTCTCTCTTTCCTCTCTTCTCCTCCTGCTCTCTTCTCTCCTCTCTCCTGCTCTCCTCTTTCCTCTCTTCTCCTCCTCCTCTCTTCTCTCTCTTCTCTCCTGCTCTCCTCTTCCTCTCTTCTCCTGCCTCC
>JBBPFD010000219.1:0-57316 GCA_038363315.1 Mugilogobius chulae | reverse complement strand
ATCTCTCTGATCGAGTCAATCATGCTCAATTAAATTCTACACAAATCAACACTTACCTCTTCTTCTGGTGTTCCCACGGTTCTGCTTGGTCCCCTTTTTTATCATCTACATTCTCCTCTAAGGTATCTTCCCTAAACACAACATTCTCTTTCCACTGCGTGCGGCATGACACCCAGCTCGACATCTTCTCCACTAACCTTCTGGCACTCTTCCTCCTACTCTCTTTACCTCTGTACAAGAATTCATTCCTGGTTCTCTAATTTCCATCCACTCAATAGTCTAAAACTGAGTCCCTCTAAGTGCACCCCTCCCATATCTCGACAAATCAAACCGTCCTTCTCTATTTCTATCATGACTCCACTGTCACCTTCTCATGGTCAAGATCTGGGGTGTCTCCTCCGACCAGCACGGCTCTTCTCCAGCTCACATCAATAAATCACTCCGCTTGCTTAACCTCTTCACTCGACACTATCTTCTCTTCTCGCGCTTCCTGCTACTCTACACACGCCATACGCTTGTCGCCCTCGTCTCCCGGATTGATACTGTACTCTCCTTTTGTTCCCAACAAATCCTCCAGATAACTGCAGCTTCTCCAAAACTCTGCAGCCCGCATCATCACCAGGACTCATCATTCCACACATCACACCACCTCCAACACTACACTGGCTCCCCATAAAACAACGAATCAATTTCAAACTTCTCCTCACACCTTCAAAGCATCCATAACCTGGCTCATCTTACATCTCTGACCTCCTCCGCATCTCCATCCCTCTCGCTCTCTCCGTTCCTCCTCTTCCTCCAGCTTTCTGTCCCATCAGCCCGTCTTGTCACCATGGGGGGCAGAGCCTTCAGTCGCTCTGCTCCCAGCTCTGGAACTCCCTCCCTCCTGACCTGCGCAACACGGACTCTCTCCCACTTTTCAAATCCAGACTCAAAACTTTCCTGTTCAGACAATCCTACCCCACATAATCACTCCCTCCATCATCCAGTTTTGTGCCGTTTTATTCTGTTATTTATGTCTTTTATGTTTTTATACTGTACAGTGTCCTTGGGTGTCATGAAAGGCGCTTTTAAATAAAATGTATTATTATTATTATTAACTTATCCTGGTCCGGAGCAGGTTATGAGTTTGCCGCATGTTGCCATAGAGATCTAACCCGATAGGACGTGATCCAGTTTCGTAGGACTGCCAGACCAGGTTTAACCCAGAACTTACCTCGCTAAACCCCAAATCTAGCTTCGTAGTACAGGGCTCAGGATTAGGTCCACATCCTTATTTAGAAGCAGCAAAGGACTTCCTCTTGTATTTCTCAAGCTGCAGGGTGTCTCAGCTTCATCTGAGGAATCTCCTCCTCTCACACACACCACAGTGAGGCTCTTCTACTTCACCATCTCGTCCTTCACAGGGGCACTGAGGTACTTCATGTTCATCTTCATGTTCTCTGCAGGGACAAAATGAGACTCATTGACAGTAATTTATCTCCCACACTTGACTTTATACGAAGATAGATAAATAAAATACTTATTGTTTTTGTTTTCATAAGCTGAGCTAAAACCTGAAGCACTGAGACCAAAACAGATTTATAGACAGACTTTACATAACTGAACTTATGACTTACTGCCACAAGAGGCTGGTAAAGTTTATTACATTTTAACTACATGAATATCACTCAATTCAATCTAAAAGAACTGAGCAAAGATTTGTATTTAAAATAAGTTTCAACACAAAGAAAACATCCAAAATGAGAGATCATTTTAACAAAAAGACAAACACAAATGAATTATGTTCTAATCTCAGTGCGCTGGCACTACTCAATGAATAAATCATGAATCATAAAAAGAACAGGAATAAAAGACTAACTTATTCATTCACAGACACAAAACAACAGTAAAAACGAACCTTTAACCAAGTCAAGGCATCAACAGTGACATATCTGGTTTAAGACCAAATGAATGAAGCTGTAACAACGGGACTGTTACTGTTCACATGTTCTCAAACACGTAGAAATGAGTCTGCACAAAAACAGAACAACTCAATGAAAGTCTAATATTCAACCAGACCCAGAGAACAGCTGTCACAAAAGCACATGGAAATGACAGCTGTGTTGGGGAATTAGTCGAATGTAAAATGTGAGACACACACGGGGTCATAAAGCACTCATCACGTGTGTAAAACCATCTATTACTGCACATCGATATATACAAGCCACTTTCACTTCACAGGGGCGACAATCAACAAATAGTGACAGAAAATTAACGTTAATCTTCAAATGAACACATCAGACAAGTAAGCAACAGAAATGACCTTATGTGAGTCACAAAGACAGCTCTGAAAACACGAACTGTATCTTTAAACCTTCCTAAATCTCCGTCTCAAATACTACAAACTGTGAGAGTTTTCAGAGTCAAACAGCCAACACATGACAAAGAGTCAAGTTTCTTACCGGTGTGTTGCTCTGAAGTCCACAGTGCGTAAACAGTCCGCTCTCTGGACAAATCCTAGTGTCCAAAAAGATTCAAGTATTGTCTTATCTGGACAGAACCTGACATGAAAACAAAGGTTAGTCCCAGTCCAATCTTACACGGCTCACGCCAGAGGATTTCTGATTGGTCGAAGCGTCTGAACCCGGAAGTACCTGAGAAATCACGTTTTATGTTAAATCCAGACGAGAAAAAACACAGACATCTTTCTCATCAGGAAATGCAAACATGTCCTCTCTGTGCACGTTTTTCAAAAGTCAAAATAATCTGCATTTCTGCTCAAATTGACCAAAGTAGTTCGTCCGCATCCAAACTACAAACATGTAGTAGATTGGTTCTCTTCTGTGATTGGTTAAATTCATTTATGAAAATGAGGAAGTCCCTGCTGATTGGTCAATTCTGACACATCATGTCATGACCGTTAACTATCGAGCCCAAAGTCTAAATTGACTCAAAGCACATTGCAACCCTCCACGTTGAACCAGGCGCTCTGTCCGTGATCGCTCAAGTGAGTGAAATTAGATCTCAACGAGTACAAAGAGCATTATTGGAAGAACACAGGTAAGTCTCCAAAGCTCGGAATGTCAGTGAAAAGTTCAGTATTATAAGTTACACAGTTCTGAGTCAACACTGTGAATGTTCAAGATTTGTGACACATGAAGTGAAACAATTCAAGTTTCCATAAATTACATTTGATTATTAAGGTTTCGGAGGTCAAGATGATTCCGGAGGAGATCCGGAGAAGGAGAGCCAGACGCTGGTCAGGGTCCAAGTTTGCGTTGTGGCGGGCGATGATGGCCAACATGCCGAGGATCGAGAGGATGTTGGCCAACAGACGGCGGCCGCGGAACAAGATCAGGATAACCCGGCTCGTCATGGCCTGGATGTTGCTGTGGGAGGTCCTGTAATGTTCACGACCAGAGCCTGATTCACTTGTTTCAGCAGAACTGTTTCAAAGCTGATGTTCAAGATGTTCAACAAAGACAATTATTTGAACTTTTTATTTACTAATATTATATGATTGTTTTTTATTATATTATTTTATTTTTTCAGAAAAGCACAACCCTTGTGTGCTCAACATTTTAAGTTTTAGCTGACAACTTTAAATGACAAGTTTGTGTTTTTGCACTGTTTGAACAATAAAACAATAGAAATGTAAAACAACATTGTTTTTGTTTTTTCCTTCACAAGTAAATAAGTAGGCTAAGTAAGTAAGTACATTTTATTTATATGGCGCTTTTCACAGATAAAAATCACAAAGTGCTTTACATAGACAATTAAGAAACAAGATAAAACGCAGAAACTAAAAAGATGCAACAACCCAGTCAACTCAAAGTTTTTTGAAATCAAAGAGTCTTCAGCTGCTTCCTAAAAGAGTCCACTGAATCACTCTGGTGAAGGGCAGGGGCAGGGCAGTCCACTGTCTGAAGGACAGAGCCACACCAGTTTTAAAGTGAGTCTTTGGGATCATGAGAAGGTTTTGGTCAGAAGACCGGAGAGTGCGGCTGGAGGTGTAAGACACAGTATATGTCACTAATATATTCAGGAGCCTGACCATGTAATGCTCGATAAGTCAGAATACAGAACTTAAAATCAATTCTATTTATACAATACAAGCGCTTATGTCTTTAAACATTATTATGGGTTTTTTCACAATAAGAGCACTTTTAAAAACCTTTTGGATATGCACAATCCTGGATGTGACTCCAGAGCACCACAGGCTGATGGAGGAGGATGGACTCAGTGTAGAACTGCACCATCATCTGGGTCGGCAGCTTTCTTCAACTGCCACAGAAAGTACATCCTCTGCTGGGTGGTACTTGAAGTTCTCTGCAGGTAAAGTTTCTTCAGTTTTTAGTCAAATGACTTCTCTTCTCTGTTTTGGGTAATCAGTTTTTGAAATGGACTTATCCACAGTTAAGTTTGAGTTTAGAGTTGGTTTAGTCTAATTTGAGCTGAAGCAGATAAATCTGGTGGTCCTCAGAAAGCCAAAGACTGGTACTTGATGTGAACATTTGGAGAATCTCTGTTGTGGAGTAAACACATTATTGTCCCACAGCACTGCTTTTGTTCAACAATAAGAGCAATAAATGTTAGTGTCCAGTCCAAGTCAAACACACATGTGAGTCTTTACACAAACACCTGCTTTTCAGTCTCACCAACACAACAGATCATCCATTGTACAAACTATTCACACTGTTATGTGAGATTGTCATGTGACGATGTGAAGAAATGACAAATATGTCCATTTAAAAAGAAGAAGAAAGTGGACATGTTTACAGTCTAGTTTAGGTTCAGTTAAGACAGTGTTTCTTTACATGACATAAACAGTATTTACACCAAACGCACAATAAGACTGAACTGGACAATGATCTGATGAGTTGATCTGCTCTTTTTTCTTGCATTAATTCTATTTACAAATGTCAGATGATAGACAAGAGACAGTTTTTCTGTTTGGAACACTGAATGAAAAGGTCCTTTCACACATTTTCACTTCTCTCAGCGACTAAAAGCTCTCACAAACCAAAAAATACTTGTAGACCATCTTCATGTGTGTAAAATGTGATGGGCCTGGTGAATGTTGTGACGTCACATGAACACAACCTTAGAAAGAGAACATTTGATAGAAACACAACACTTCAAGGTTCTAAGTAAACAACAGATGTCCTCATTTGTGCACAGTGTCCAAAATGATAAGGACCAAAACTTTGACTACGCCTGTTGTCATGTCTGATTCCAAAAGAGATTCATCTGGGTCATTTCTCACTCAAATATTTCTTTTTCTTCTAAATCTCCAACAACTGATGATATCAAACTGTTAGATATTCACTCCCTTGTGATTTGGCCACAACAGAGACACATTTTTCTGGTTGAGTCGTGAGTACTTTCATTGGAAGAACTTGATGTGCTACATTGATTGGACTGAGAATGAAACTGGTCCTCTGACATGTTTGTTTCCACTGACCAAGCGTGTACTTACAGACCGATCTCTGTTCTTCCTATACTGTCGAAAGAAAACTGTGGCAATACAAATATTAGATTTTCTTGAAGATCATAATATTTTACATCCAAAACAATTTAGTTTTAGACTAAAATATTCAAAAGAAATTCAAAATGTTTCCTTACAAATTCTATTAAAAAAGTTTAGACAATGGGGATGTGGTGGGGGCAGTGTACCTGGACCTCCGTAAGACCACCAGATCCTCCTGCAAAAGCTCAAAACATTACAGTTCTCTCAGCTGGTTCACATCTTACCTGGAGTCAAGACAACAGAGAGTCCAAATCAATGGCACCATATCTGCTCCTCAGGAATCTAAAATGGGACTTCCTCAGGGTGCCATTCTGAGTCCTATTTTATTTAGCTTCTATGTTATTGACACTGTCATCTATGTCTCAGCTAAGACCCCAGAAAAGGCTGCAGAAATACAAACTAAACAAATGGTCAGATCCTCACAGTGGCTTAAAGAGAATTGTTTGTCAAAACAGTGTCAATGTGCTTTTCTCTGTAGAAAAAGCTAATAGTCAAATTTAAAGAAACTAACAAAGACGGTACGGACTAATCTAAACTGCTTTCTCCTGATAAGACCTTGTCTGTCATTAAAAGCTGTAAAGTTGTACTTCCATGGATTTAATACCATGTTTCATCTTGTACTACAGTCTGTGGTCAGGCCAGTCAGGTGATGTAACGTTTTAGAAAAATAAAATGTTTAAAGTTAAGGATAATTTGATAAAGTACTCATTTCTAAAACAATTTTTCAAATGCCTCAATGGCTTAGCTCCAGTTGTTGTCAGGGATCTGAAGCTGTTGGGGTCAAAACCAGAGGCACGACCAGCGGAGACTGCAGACTGGACTCATATAAGACCTCATTTGGTCAGAGCGTTCACAGTTAAAGGTGTAAGATCAAACAAAAGCTCAAAGATGTGAACCTTGTCTTGACTTGTCTGCACGAGAAATAAATATTGTTAAAGTGTCTCCTCTGACCTCTGACCTGAATAAGACCTAAAGCTCTGCCTACAGCCAATGACAACAAAACTATTTCAACTTTTGACTCATCCTCAAATGCATTATCAACTTTTCATTGTCCAACACAATCCTAAAGTTTTAAACTCAATAAGATCAAAACGGAAAAATCTCTGAACACATTGTGATACCAAAGTTACTGTCAAGTGGTTTGGACATTGTAGATAGTACGCTGACAGTTAAAACAAATGAACTGTACTTTCTTTATTGTAGACAGTTCACTAAGACATTTCTAATATTTTTTGTCTCTACATGTGACCACGATAGATTTGAAATGAAACAAGCCCAGAACATGCTGTGAAAAGAAGAACACATGTTTGTGCCTTACACACTTCAGGCTGAGATTCAAAAACACGTTCAAGTTTGAGTTGTTCTTATTAATTTGTCCCATTACTTTTGCTCTCTTAGAACATGGGAGGCACAAACTCGTCATTCCTACACTGTTCACCTGATTTGGATGTAAAGACCCTCAAATTAAAGCTGAAAGTCTACTGTTGAACCACTGGAAGTGAGGTGGAGAGGAAATAAATACTGTATTTAGTCAAAGCTAAGTGACTTTATTCCCTCTTGCCAGACTAGACTGTCCCAAAACTACAGCTAAACATGTTTACACAGTGGAAACAGGAACTTACCAATTACAAATAAAAGTACAAACATTTGCTTAAAAATGCCAAGAGTGAAAGTAAATTCTGCACAAAACTACTTAGATATCTCCTTTTAGAATCTGAAAACAACTAAGGGAAAGTTCAGTGATGATGATGATCTGAGGTCTTATCTGTCTTTCCTTGATGTGTGCTGTGCTTTGT
Organism: Mugilogobius chulae; assembly: GCA_038363315.1. Lineage (NCBI taxonomy): Eukaryota > Metazoa > Chordata > Actinopteri > Gobiiformes > Gobiidae > Mugilogobius > Mugilogobius chulae. Next base: position 50,008 of record JBBPFD010000219.1, on the reverse strand, counting down.
GTTGTGACTTCATGTTGTGCTGAATGTCATGAGTTTGGCTAAGATCCCCAAGAGTCTAAAACTGAGTCAAACAATCCTGATGTACAAGTCATGTGACCCTGCCCAAGCTCCCTGCTCAAAAACTGAATTACCCTGAGCTCTACCTTATTGAGACTTTTTCCAATATCATGTCTAAGAGATCGAAAGAAGCCTGCCAAGTACATCCCAGACAGAGAGGATGTGTCACTGTTCCAGGTGCATGAGAAAATGTTACAGCGCTGAGCAGATTGGTCCAACAAAGGAAAAAGAGCAGTAAGGAGCTGGCCGTGGTCCTGATTGACTTGACCAGGGCGTTTGATACTGTTTCTCATCAGCTGATTGATGACACTCTTCAGCAGCAGGAGTAGATCAGTTAATCAGAGCCTTACTCTGGGTACATATCATGTGTTGGTGCTGTGGGAGGAGCACACGCCTCCTGGACATCAACACTGGAGTAAAGCAGGACTATCCTATTCAACCTGGCTCTGGACCCTCTGCTATACACACTGGACAAGTCCAAGAAGAGAGTTGACTTTAAGAAATGACTATTTCAACTTTTGACTCTAACATCCTCAGATGCACTCTCACCTTTTCACTGTTGTCCAATGTGTTTTTACACAAAGCAAGTCAACATTGTTTGAAAACTTCTTCACAACCAGATCCACTGACTGACTGAGACGTTTTGTTCACAATTCTTTGACTCTAGGTGACTCCTTCATTTTTCCCACATCAATGTTACTTTATTGTAATTCCCTGATTGTGTTGTGTCCTAAAAGCTCAATAAAAAGCTTTCAAATAGTTCAAAATGCAGCAGGTACTAAAAAACAAGAACACATTACCCCAGAACTAAAAGATCTTCACTGGCTTCTGTTGAGTTTAGAGTCAAATTTTGCTGCTTTCCCTGTAAAGAATCTTGAACTACAGATCATCTGAGTCTCTTCACATGTTGTCCCCTGTCCCACTGTCCTCTTGGGGAGTGGAACTGTTTCAGGTCCAGTGAAGAGTGCCGGACCACTGATGCAGGACCCCTCCCTCCGCCTGGACACCCGCCCCACCTCCCTCTCCTGGATTAGCCTGTCCTGGTCCTGCTAGATGAGTCGTTTCCCTCTGCTAATGGACTCTGACTCTACAGACTTATAGTCTAGATCTGCAGTTAGATCTGTGTTAGTCTTAGTTACATCTACAGCCTGTCCGTCCATGGAGTGGATCTCTTCTTCACTGTGGGTTTGCTCCAGGTTTTTTTTTTCCTCTTAGGTTTTTAAAGATTTTCCTTGATCAATCACTGCTTCTGAATGTTTATTGTTTTATTGAATGTGGACTGTTTTGTTTTTATTTTCTAATTCAGGTTTGCTAAATTAACAATCTTGGGAAGTCCTCAGAGACGACTGTTGTTGTGATTTTGGACTATATTTTGGGTGACACGGTGGCGCAGCGGTTAGCGCTCTGGCCTCATAGCAAGAAGGTCCCGGGTTCGACTCCCAGGCCGCCTGGGGCCTTTCTATGTGTTCTCCCCGTGTCTGCGTAGGTTTCCTCCTACAACTAAAACATGTCCAATGTGCCTCCTCTCCCCAGAACTACAGATGTAAATTAGCTGTTCTACAATCTGGTACAAGCATCTCTGCCTTTGTGCTTAATGTAATTGTACATTGTCCTGAATAAACATTACCTTACCTTATACAAAAATAAATTGATTAGATTTGAACGTTAGTTATTGTAGTTTGAATAAAAGTAAAAAAACTGGACTAAAGTCCTGCTGTACGACAGACTGAATACAAAATGAACCTTAAAAAGTTCATCAGGTGCTCCAAAGGAAGTGGAAGCCTCACAGGGGATGAGATGTCAAACTTTTCAATCTTGTTCTTCTGTCGACCTGCAGCCAGGATGTAGGATGATCCTTGTTGTTACTTCGAAGACGCTGCTCTAGACTGAAACATGACTAGAAAACACAATAAAAACACAGATTAAAAAGGTGTTCATAATGTTAGGCATAGTTGTTGTTTTTTTTTTTTTTTTTTTCAAAAGTTTCCTATTAAGCAATACAATTCTATTTACATAATCTAAACATAACACAATTCACAGCAAACAAATACTTTCTTTTAACCACAACAAATTATAAATCTGATTTATGCCTTTCCAAAAGTCAGCTTTTATCTATTTCTTAAATTTCAATGTTGTTTCTAATTCTTTGATTCGATCGTCAAGATGATTCCATAATTGAACTCCTTTTACAGCAGCTTCGTTCCATTACTTTTGTTCTAAATCTGGTTTATTGAAGATGTCCATTCCTTTTAACTTATAGTGACTTGTTCTTTTTTCAAGGAATCCTTGAATGTTAACAGGTAATGCTTTGCACTTGGCTTTATACGTCACTTTGAAGCAATATCATGAACTTTTAACACCCATTATTAAGTTTAACAAATAATGAGTTAGATGGTTCCCTATAATGACTGTTAGTAACTATTCTTTAAGCTCTTTCTGTAAAATAAGAAAAACTGGTTTGGACAAAAGAGGATTTCTTCATAATTGTTCAAATTGAAATGTTTGTATTGTGACAAGCGCACCACACAGAACCTCTTGTTAGTGTTTGAAAAACTGTCTCAGATAGATCCTGAAGATTGTGTGTGTGTGAGCATTTCTCCATTCTAATCATTTATTATGTGATTGATTGTCTCCATCTAGTGGACCACATGAGAATGATATATCAGGAGGATTTAAGTTTAGTTTTTCTGCTTCATCACTCTTTTTATTGATAGTTTGAGTACCTTTGAAACATTATCCACTTAAAAATGAATAGTGCTGTCAAGCGATTCAAAAAATTGAGAGATTAATTAATTCTGATCTGTAATTAATTAATTAATCCAAGTTAATTAAGGTAATTAATCTCACCTAAAAATTGCTGAGAAAAACACTCAACCTAAGTGTTTTTGTCCTCTTTTTATCTATTTTAATAAATTACATTATTGTTGCAGATGGGAAATATTAATATAATGCAAACAATGAAGACTTTTATTGCGTTGTCAAGTCGAACAACCCTTATGTCCACTTTGCATCTCGCATATGGAAACAATGAAGTTAAAGATTTCAAAATAGATTATTGTGATTAAAAAAATGTACTCGAATAATATGTCTGTAATTAATTAATCTCAATTAATGCACTAATTTGACACCCCTAAAAATGAATTTAATTTACCTTTTTATAAAACTTTTTGTGGACATTATTTTTCGTGGAGCGTCAGACTCAGCAGGAGAAAGAACTGACACTACATCTAGTTGTCCTCCTCTCTCTTCCTCTGGTGTGGTCCAACACAAAGACCCTCCCTCGTGTCTCCTCAGGTCCAGTCCGGGCTCTGGACCCAAACCACTTGACAGACAAGGACCGGTGTGTGAGTTCTGGACAAAACAAAGAAATACAAGAAACAAAGGTGTAAAAACTGTGACTCAGAGTGGAAAAGGTGGTGCACTTTGACCTGACTTTAGCTGAGGCTCAGTCAGTGACAGGAGCCCACAGTGTGTCAGAGGTGGAAGCTTCAACAGAAGCTGCAGCAGCAGTAAAGGTGGAGGTGGTGGAGCAGCCGCATGAGGAGATGAGAAGCCTGCAGCAGATGGAGAGATGACTTCTGAAAGAATCATCATGTTCACATGTGAGCTGAAAGGATTTATTTAACTTATTACAACTGAATCAAGTTTGAGCTGATTTGAACCTGAAAATAGTGAGCATCAGAAGTGGAGATGGTGGAGGCAGGTGGAGCAGCTCCATCAGAGGAGGAGACACATGGATTATCTGAGCAACTTGTACACACAGTCTGTTGTTAGCGGAAGAGAGCAGAGGAAGCATCACATCAAGTGTCAATGTACAGTTCATCTATCAGCAGTCATTCCAAATGAACAGCATGTAGAATCCAAACAGTATTACTGAGCCTCATCACAGACGCTTCAGTTCAGAGGCACTGGGACTTTTGGAAGAACACACATGAAAGAACAAAAGCTCAACAACACTTGGACTCATGCAGAGGACAGAACGTGTCCCAAAATAGTCCTTCATGGCAGGACATGAGTGAAGTTGTGTCTAAAGCTGAGGCTGCTGCAGTAAAAAACAGACTTTGAACACTTGGTAGAGCTCAGAGAGAGCTAAGGTGTGTCACAGATACAACTTCCACATGTCCACATGCTCGGTGGATGGAGGAACGCTCTGTCCAGCTCTTCAGCCTCATCCATGACTAAAGAAAGAGACAGAAGATGAAAAGTGCATCTACATATGGGACTCAAATATGATGGAGATGTTTGTGTGTTATAAACTCATTTGAACATGAACACAATGTTGTCTTTTCCTGATTTCTTTCTGAGAGGGAAAGTTCTCCAAGTCACAGATGAGCTCAAGTATCTTGGACACTATGTTTCTTCTGATTGGTCACATGACACAGATTTGTACATGCAGCACTGTAAGCTTTATAGACAGGCTCATTTACTTACTTGTAACTGTCACATCTGCTCAAACGTGTTAAAATGACACTTTACAAAAGTTTCTGCTCGTACACTGAACACCTTTGGCACAGCTTTGAGAAAAAGAGTGTGCAGAGTTTGACTGTGGCACATAAGGACTCTTTGAGGACATTAGTGAAAGTCTGGAGCTTTTGAAGTGCCAGTGAAATGTTTGTTAAGTGTGCTGTGAGATCTGCTGTTGTTGCCATCACAAACTCTATTTATTCATTTAAGTGTAAAGTCATGAATGTGTCAAAGCAGATCATTCCAGCTCTAGTCTGTCCTCAGAAGAGATCTGGGACATTTACTTCTAAGTTTTGTATTAGTACTTTTCTTTTCTATTTTTAACTAGAACATTTGAACCAGATGATCTGAGTTCTTAATAAAGAATGAATTGAATTGTCTGTGTATGTTATGAAAGCATTTGAAAAGAATGAAGACTTACTAAACAGAATGTAGTGTTTAGTTTGCTGCTGAGGACAGTGGTGGAAAGGACATAGGCACAAGGGACAGAGGAGGAGACAGAGGCTGAGAGCAGCTGCTGTCTCTTCTGCAGATCCTGCTGCAGCTTGTACATCCTGGTCTTTCACACACTTCTTTGAGGATGAAGATCAGCCTCCAGGTGCTGCTGACACCAACTGCTCCTCCTCTGCTGCAGGAGTGAGCAGGTGCTTTCTGTAAGAACAAGAGTCCAAACTAAACATTGAATGCATTAAAACCAAGTTTAAAAGAAACAAATACACAAACACACAAATAAATCATTTTCTACGGCACCGGCACGGTGGCTGAGCGGTTAGCGCTCTTGCCTCACAGCAAGAAGGTCGCGGGTTCGATTCCCGCCGGGCCTTTCTGTGTGGAGTTTGCATGTTCCTCCCGTGTCTGGGTGGGTTTCCTCCGGGCACTCCGGTTTCCCCCACCAACCAATAACATGCATGTTAGGGTAATATCCTCCAGCTACGGTAGTCCTGACCAAGCCTAGCAAGAACATCTGGAGATGGGTCCCCGAGCGCTGCACTGCGGCGATCACTGCTCCTGAGGAGATGCCCCAGAGGCATTGAAGTATGGGTCAAATGCAGAGGACAAATTTCCCTACGGGGACAATAAAGTATACCTTACCTTACCTTACCTTACCTTCTAGTATTGTATCATTGAAACTGGAGCTTGTATTGGAGAAGAGAGCTGATCTCCTGAAGCTGAAGACACACAGCAGGAATGACAAAGACTCACAGCTCCTGCAGCCTCGTCTTTCTGATGCTCTGGACCAGATACAGGATTAGGTCCACATCCTTCTCTAGAAGCCAAAGGACTTCCTCTTGTATTTCTCAAGCTGCAGGGTGTCTCAGCTTCATCTGAGGAATCTCCTCCTCTCACACACACCACAGTGAGGCTCTTCTACTTCACCATCTCGTCCTTCACAGGGGCACTGAGGTACTTCATGTTCATCTTCATGTTCTCTGCAGGGACAAAATGAGACTCATTAACAGTAATTTATCTCCCACACCTGACTTTATACAAAGATAGATAAATAAAATACTTATTTGTTTTGTGTTTTCATAAGCTGAGCTAAAACCTGAAGCACTGAGACCAAAACAGATTTATAGACAGACTTTACATAACTGAACTTATGACTTACTGCCACAAGAGGCTGGTAAAGTTTATTACATTTTAACTACATGAAATATCACTCAATTCAATCTAAAAGAACTGAGCAAAGATTTATATTTAAAATAAGTTTCAACACAAAGAAAGCATCCAAAATGAGAGATCATTTTAACAAAAAGACAAATACAAATGAATTATGTTGTAATCTCAGTGCGCTGGCACTACTCAATGAATAAATCATAAATCATAAAAAGAACAGGAATAAAAGACTAACTTATTCATTCACAGACACAAAACAACAGTAAAAACGAACCTTTAACCAAGTCAAGGCATCAACAGTGACATATCTCGTTTAAGACCAAATGAATGAAGCTGTAACAACGGGACTGTTACTGTTCACATGTTCTCAAACACGTAGAAATGAGTCTGCACAAAAACAGAACAACTCAATGAAAGTCTAATATTCAACCAGACCCAGAGAACAGCTGTCACAAAAGCACATGGAAATGACAGCTGTGTTGGGGAATTAGTCGAATGTAAAATGTGAGACACACACGGGGTCATAAAGCACTCATCACGTGTGTAAAACCATCTATTACTGCACATCGATATATACAAGCCACTTTCACTTCACAGGGGCGACAATCAACAAATAGTGACAGAAAATTAACGTTAATCTTCAAATGAACACATCAGACAAGTAAGCAACAGAAATGACCTTATGTGAGTCACAAAGACAGCTCTGAAAACACGAACTGTATCTTTAAACCTTCCTAAATCTCCGTCTCAAATACTACAAACTGTGAGAGTTTTCAGAGTCAAACAGCCAACACATGACAAAGAGTCAAGTTTCTTACCGGTGTGTTGCTCTGAAGTCCACAGTGCGTAAACAGTCCGCTCTCTGGACAAATCCTAGTGTCCAAAAAGATTCAAGTATTGTCTTATCTGGACAGAACCCGACATGAAAACAAAGGTTAGTCCCAGTCCAATCTTAGACGGCTCACGCCAGAGGATTTTCTGATTTTCTGATTGGTCGAAGCGTATGAACCCGGAAGTACCTGAGAAATCACGTTTTATGTTAAATCCAGACGAGAAAAAATACAGACATCTTTCTCATCAGGAAATGCAAACATGTCCTCTCTGAGCACGTTTTTCAAAAGTCAAAATAATCTGTATTTCTGCTCAAATTGACCAAAGTAGTTCGTCCGCATCCAAATCACAAAAGGTTCTGTAATTGGTTCTCTTCTGTGATTGGTTACATTCACTTATGTAAATGAGGAAGGCCCTGCTGATTGGTCAATTCTGACACATGTCATGACCATTAACTATCGAGCCCAGAGCGCACAGATCCACGTGCTGTAACCTAATCGTCATAAGAAAGTTTCTCTCAGTCCAGATCGCTCGAGTGAGTGAAATAAAAGCTCAACGAGCTCATACACTGACCCTGCAAAACGCATTGGAATTCTACTACAGGTAAGTCTCAAAAGCTCGGAATGTCACTGAACAGGCCTATAATATGTTACACGGTTCTGAAAGTCAACGCCGTTAATGTTCAACATTTGTGACACGTAAAGTGAAACAATTCAAGTATTCATAAATGAAATTTTGATTATTAATCAAATCAAATCAATTTATTTTTGTATAGCCCAAAATCACAACAACAGTCGTCTCTGAGGACTTCCCAAGATTATTAATTTTAGCAAATATGAATAATAGGAAATCAAAATAAAACAATACATATTCAGTAAAACAATACACATTCAATGAAACATTTGATCAAGCATTATTATTATTATTATTAAGGTCCAGAGGTCAAGATGAGCCAGGAAGACATCCGGAGAAGGATGGGCCGGACCGCGTCCAGGATTGAGATGTGGCGGGCGAGGATAAGGAGGGACAAGATGCTGCGGACCAGGAGGATCATGTTGGCCAACAGAAGACGGCGGAACAGGATCAGAGAGGCCATGATCGTGAAGGCCTGGATGATTCTGTTTCAGTTAATAGGGCAGGCCCTGTAATGTTCAGGACCCGGCCTGATTCACTTGTTCCAGCAGAACGGTTTCAAAGCTGATGTTCAAGAAGTTTAATAAGACATATATTTGAACTTTTTATTTACTAATATTATTGTTAGGATTATTTTTTTCTTCCAAAAAGCAGATTTCAACTCTTGTGTGTGTGCCACATTTTAAGTTTTACAAGTCTTAATGACAAGTTTGTGCTTTTGCAATGTTTAAAATATAAAACAATTGACATGTAAAACAACATTGTTATTGTTTTTTCTTTCACAAGTAAGTGAGAAAGTAAATAAGTAAACAAGTAAGTAGGTTAGTAAGTACATTTTATTTATATAGTGCTTTTCACAGATAAAAATCACAAAGTGCTTCACATAGACAATTAAGAAACAAGATCAAATGCAGAAACTAAAACAATGCAACAACCCAGTCAACTCAAAGTTTTTTGAAGCTGCTTCCTAAAAGAGTCCAGTGAATCACTCTGGTGAAGGGCAGGGGCAGGGCAGTCCACTGTCTGAAGGACAGATCCACACCAGTTTTAAAGTGAGTCTTTGGGATCATGAGAAGGTTTTGGTCAGAAGACCGGAGAGTGCGGCTGGAGGTGTAAGACACAGTATATGTCACTAATATATTCAGGAGCCTGACCATGTAATGCTCGATAAGTCACAATACAGAACTTAAAATCAATTCTTCTATTTATACAATACAAGTGCTTATGTCTTTAAACATTATTATGGGGTTTTGCACAATAAGAGCATTTTTAAACTTTTTGGAGTGTTCACAAAAAGCACATGTTGAAAAATGTTTGTTTGTGTAACCCATCTCAAGCCCTGAAAGCATTGTTTTCTGCAACAAGATAAATTAATTACCTTATGTTAATTATTGTTATTATATCATTCATGATTTAACTTTGCGTGTTCATTTACAGCAGATTCAGAAAAGGTTATTGCCATTGTCAGTGAACAAAACAAAATTTACAAAGGATGAACTTCCTTTGATGTTAATGTGCAACAATGATTTTACTAATTAGAATAAAAAAATACTGACTATGATAAAAAATATTTTGAAATATATGAAGCCAGGTTAATGGAGCACACAGTACTTCAAATAGAAAAGGGGTTCTTTATTTCTGAACACTTTTCTCCTTGTTCTGTTACTGAAAAAATATCCTGTTTGAACATTAAACCAGTTCGCAATACAGTCTTTCTGGTATTATACTGGCGTACGCTACAGAAGGGCGCAGACAAAATGGCGTTATAACAGTGTAGTTAGCACTTGAACAAAAGCTGCAACGTTACACAAACAGCCCTAAAAACGGCAGTGGCACCTCTGAAAGAGGACAAAACAAAAGTACAATCACATATTAACTTCATGAAATCTACTAAATGAACAATAATCAATCAAAACATCATTTGCTTACCGAGATAACCGAGAATTAATACATGTGGCCTAAACAGTTCTTTCTCCCACCGGTCTCAGCTTAAAATGAACGTCTGCCCCAAGTACAACTGCGAGAACTTGTTTCCTGTTATTTTTCAAACACTCACACGAGGGAACATAGCACCACCGTGTGACAACACCAGGTATTACAGCAAACAGTGAAATAAAATACAAATTGGATTTACAATGCACACCCTTCACTAGTACTCATTTTATACCTGGTTACATTCTCCCCTGCTTAATTGTCAACGTCCTCGGTGACAACATAACTATGTCTTACTTCCTTTAAAGCTTCCCTGAAAAACATAGCACCCAAAGTTGCGATGATCTGAGAAACCATGTCTGAGCTTAGGCCCGACTCCAAAACTGATCTTGGCTCATTGTGTGGGTTTGGGTGCCTCCCTTTAGTTGCTCGTGTACTCCTCCTTGGAGCAAGCATGGGGATATCTCGTACACAAGGAGCCACAGGTGCTGTTTCATCACAAAGCTGGTCAGTGAGCAACGTCTCATTGTCATCATGGTCAGACTCGTTTGGTTTCATCCTTGCCTGTTCACTAACAGGACAGTCTCCTTCAGTATTCAACCGAGAAAGGTCCAACTCACAATCTTTGACTTGGTGGGTGGATGTAACTGAATGGGGGTTAAAGTCAAAACAAACCTCTTCAAGTAAGACACCATTCTCAGTCCATTCAACTGAGTCAGCATTCGGCTCTCCAGTCTCAGTTGGCTTGTTTATTGTCTTTTCAATGGTCCTTGGGGTCACATCCGGTAAATTACAAGGTCTAATGTCAACCCTGTTCACTCTCTTAATAGGTCCTCCCTCAGCAGGTTGCACGGTGTAAGTAGTACCTACACTGTCCATAACTCGATACACAACTGGACTCCATGCATCCTGAATCTTGTTGCGACCTGCTGGTCTGTGCCTCAGATAAACATACTCGCCTATTTCTAGTGCAGGACAGTAGACTTTATGACTATGCTGAGCAATGCGTTCAGCAGCTTTTTGCTCTGAATACTGCTTAGCCCTGTGCTGGTGCACAGAAAGCCAATCCAGATTTTTAGTGCTATTTTCTTTAGCAAGCAATGCATCAACAGGAAGATGCGGATCTACCCCGTAGAGCAAGAAATATGGAGAATACCCTGTCGTAGCATGTGGTGTAACATTGTACGCATAGACAAGCTCTGGTAAATGCTCAGGCCATCGTTTCTTTTTATCAGCAGGAAGCGTACGCAACAGTTCATGAAGCGTGCGATTAAAGCGCTCACACTGTGCATTTCCTGTTGGATGATGGGGTGTTGTTCTTGTCTTTGTCACACCGTACATTTTACATAGCTCAGAAATGACTTCGGATTCAAAGTTACGGCCCTGATCCGAGTGTAAACGTTCAGGTACACCGTACTTCATAAACCATTCCTTTAAGAGGACTTTGGCCGTCGTGTCAGCCTTCTGATCACGTGTGGGAAAAGCCTGAGTAAACTTTGTGAATACATCGGTAATCACTAAAACATTCTCACGGCCATCTGAGGAAGGCTCAAGAATAGTGAAGTCTACTGCCACTACTTCTAGTGGTCGTGTTGCCAAAAAGGATTTCATTGGTGGATGAATTTTTGGCCTAGGCATCTTTGTGAGGATACAGCGCTGGCAGTTTTTTACCCAGTTTTCAATATCCTGGTGCATGCCCACCCAAAATGCCCTTTGTCTCAACAAGTGTAACGTTCTCTCTATTCCCTGATGTCCCATAGAATCGTGAACACTCACCATCACAGTTTTCTGCAAACAGCTTGGGACTAGCAATTGAAAACATTCCCCAAAATGATCATCTGCCACAACCCTATACAACAAGCCATCACGCATTCTAATGCGTTTCCACTGTTTTAAAAGTGATTTGACGGCTGGAGGAAGGTTTTTCCTTTCTGTTGGACCTGGCTGAATGTTTTTATCCCAATAACGTTTGAAAGTACTTATAACTAAATCTTGACCCTGAAATGTTTGCAACTGCTCTTTGGAATAGCCAGGGAGCGTTGGTGTTGCTTCTTGTGGCAGACACTGGTTTTCCTCCACAGCTCCAATGTGGTTGAGCTGAGAACATGTCACTCCCTCTGTAACCAGTTCAGGCTCAAGAACAGTCCCTGTACAGATCAAGTTACATATCGCAATACAATCATCAAAATCCTCCTCCCCGTTAGGCTCTGGCTCCCCTGCTAACGGGTGTCGTGACAATGCATCTGCTGCCGAATTACAGCGACCTGGTCTGTACTGCACATCAAAATTGAAAGCAGCTAATTGGGCAACCCATCTTTGTTCAATAGCTCCAAGTTTAGCACTTTTCAGGTGACACAAAGGGTTATTATCAGTAATAACCGTGAACTTAGACCCCAGTAAATAACCTCGAAACTTTTCAACTATTGCCCATTTAAGTGCAAGCAGCTCAAGTTTCATACTGCTATAGTTTTTGTCATTCCTCTCTGCATTGCGCAGCCGCCTGCTTGCATATGCAATGACCCGTTTCCTGTCACCCTGCTGCTGGCTCAGAATTGCACCTAAACCTTGGCCACTTGCGTCTGTTTCAAGTACAAAAGGACAAGTAAAATCAGCGTACCCTAAGACTGGTGCTGTCACCAGTTTTTCCTTCAGTGTATCAAAAGCATCTTGACTGGCACTATCCCACAACACACAAAGTTTTTGACTAGCTTTGGCTGTACTAACAGTACCATTACAGCGATTTACCAGATCATGTAGTGGAGCTGCAATCTGGGAAAACCGTTCAACATATCTTCTGTAATAGCTACACAGGCCTAGAAATGATTGTAGCTCTTTGACTGTGGTCGGCACAGGCCACTCTTTAACTGCAGAAACCTTAGACGGGTCAGTAGCTATTCCGTCTGCAGATATTTGATGCCCAAGAAACTTGACTTCTTTCTGTAAAAAATGACACTTTTCCCACTTCACTTTTAATCCTGTGTCTTTCAATCGTTTTAGGACAATATCAAGCCTTTCTAAGTGGGACTCAAATGTTGGTGAATAGACTAAAATATCATCTAAATAGACCAACATAATATCAAAGATCAAATCACTCATGGTCGCCTGCATTAATCTTTGAAAAGTCGCAGGGCCATTGCAAACTCCCATGGGCATGCGCACATACTCAAACAGCCCAAAAGGCGTGGTAAACGCAGTCTTATGCCTGTCTTTCTCATCCATAACCACTTGGTGATACCCACTTGCCAAGTCTATTGTAGAGAAATATTTGGCTCCTTTTAAAGCATCAAAACTTTCGTCGATGCGAGGTAGTGGGAATGCATCTTTTGCTGTCTTGAGATTCAGTTTTCGATAATCTACGCATAATCGTATGCTACCATCAGTTTTACGAACAATCACTACAGGTGAAGCATAAGCACTATCGCTCTCTTGTATTATGCCTTTTTTCAACAAGCTCAAGATGTGTTCTTGCACTTCTTGGTACTGATTCGGCGGTATACGACGATATGGCTGAGTGACAGGTGTGTCATCAGTCAGCTTAATCTCATGTTTCACCTTGTCCGTGTGACCAAGGTTCTCATCATCATCTGTGAAAACGTCAATGTATCGAGCGAGCAGCGCACAAAGAGCAACCTTTTCTTCCTCTGTGCCACCTATATCAAGCTTGTCTAAGATAGCCTGCACTTTACTGTCTGTATGCCCCGCGTCTAGCTCAACAGAAATCTCTTCAACATCTGCAGAAATGCGCTGAAACTTAACTTGACATGACTGCTCACTTTCCACACAATCAACATCTGACATGAGGCCCAGCCTTGTTCTAGGACACAGCCACACATCCTCCGCTGAGAAATTTACAACCTGTAGTGGAACAACATGAGTTGCGTTTGTGACAAGAGTTGGAATAACTGCCAGACCAGGGGGTAATGGTGTAGCAACTGGCTCAATAATCAACTGAGTGGGCTTGTCAGAGCTTTTTGCATGACCTTTTACTAGTACAGTTGACACTGAGGATGCAGGTATACGCACTTTATCTTTACCTGCAACTCGAGCTGTTGCCTTCCTCTCAACGCTGCAGACCCTTAACTGTTGAAATGCAGTCCTCCACCCAGAGTCTAAAGACCCGCCCAGCGTATCATCAAACTCTGCTGTCACCAGTTGTCGACATCTGCGAATTACATTCATACCAATTATACACTGTTCTGCAACAGAGCAGTCTGAGGATTTCAAAACCAAGAAACCACAGTTTGGTATTTTCAGACCCATTGTTTCAACTTCAAGTTCCACATACCCTTGATAAGGAATTCCTAGTCCATTTGCAGCAGATATTCTGAGCCAACTGGAGGTAGTCAACATGTTCTCGTCTCCACCAAAGTGTTTATTAAAAAACTCATCTGTTATGGTGCTAACTTGGCTGCCTGTGTCAAGTAAACACTGCACTGGTATTCCTTTAAGTTTTAACTCAGCTACTGGACATTTACCTATAGCCCGTTCAATGATCTGCTCACGTGTGATCTCAGTTTTCAGTGAGTCTGCTGTGTTACCCTGCATTGCTCGACTCACTGCAACCAGGGGTTCCCGTTTCCCTGCTGATGAGAATCAGAGGACATGGCAGAATTTTGGAGTTTTCTCTGAGGACACTGTTTGGCAACATGACCAGTGGCTTGGCACTTAAAGCAAATAGGCTGGCCGTCAGGTGTAAATCTAAAAGCTGTTTTGGTACGCATTTGTTTTTGGCTACTTGTGTTTTTGCTCTGGGTAGTCAGCTCTTGCACTGCTTTAGTTAGTTCAGTTATAACTTTGCCTTGTTCAGCAAGCACTTTTAGAACATCTTCAAATGAGACAGATTTCTCACTAGACTGATTCAGGGTATTTACTCTTCCTTGCTCTTTAAGTGCTTTCATTACATCCTCAAGATAAGCAGAGTTATCTTTAGCTGTAGCAGCACAGCACTGTGCTTCTGCTGTTACATGATTGCAGGTTTGGACTTTAGGCCTAACTACCTTGATACCAGGGGCAGGATCCTCTGTGGACCACAAGTAAGCCTCCTCACGGACTTCAATCAGAGTAGAGCTAGGATTGGTTCGCACATATTTTTTGAGCTCTCGTCTCAATGAGGAATCTCTAACTCCCTCCACAAACTGATCTCGCAACACTGTCTTTTCATCTGCTACAGAGTTAGGATGTTGTTTTAATACAGCACTAAGCGCTTGTGACAAAGCATGTGAGAAGCTACGTATGTCCTCTCCTTCTTTTTGCTTACAGTTGTAAAAGTTTTGTAGAAGCTGGGAAGCACTGCGTTTATCACCAAATGCCTCTCTGAGATAAACAAATAAGTCTGGTACGTCATCACCATCAGCTTTTCGCAAGCGCACCTCATCTAGCGCAGGACCTCTAAGAAGTGACATGACAAAATCGAAACGCTCAGGTGCTGACTGATTTCTCGCTGAAAGCGCTCTTTCTATTTCTTCAATGAACTCATCAACACACCTGCCATCTTTGTCAATGTCCCCACTAAATGCTGAAATATGCCTTTCTCGAGGAACATAGACATATGACCTAGTGGGCTCAGTGTTTAAAGTGGACATCGCTGTCATGACTGCTTCCTGTTTTTTAGCTAACTCCTTTATTTGCTCCAACATCTCAGCTGGTTCTGGTTGAATGCCATTATCATTGTCATTGTCCATTGGCTGTGGGCCCTCCGTGTCAGGACTCTCACCTTGTTCAGACATTTCTTTTTTTTTTCTTTTTTTTTTTTTTTACAATTCAGTCAAGTTCAGTTTTACTTTAATAGCAAAGGATAAACTTTGTTGTGGTTGATGGTGATTCTATACGTTGTTTCTGGGGGATGCTGCTTCTGTTGGGAGTCCACCGACGTATTGATGATGCCTCGCCTGTACACCGGTGCTCCTTTGTCCCGGACGGCTTCCACGACACCACACCACCACCACCACGTCTCAGACAGCCTCCACGACACCACCACAACGTCTCAGTCGTCACCAATTAGGCCACTCTTCGCCACTGCCGTACAAGCTAACTAGCACAACGCCGTGATATATTTTTGCGGAGAAAAACAAATGGAGAAACCCCACTCCTGGTACCAAAATTTGAAGCCAGGTTAATGGAGCACACAGTACTTCAAATAGAAAAGGGGTTCTTTATTTCTGAACACTTTTCTCCTTGTTCTGTTACTGAAAAAATATCCTGTTTGAACATTAAACCAGTTCGCAATACAGTCTTTCTGGTATTATACTGGCGTACGCTACAGAAGGGCGCAGACAAAATGGCGTTATAACAGTGTAGTTAGCACTTGAACAAAAGCTGCAACGTTACACAAACAGCCCTAAAAACGGCAGTGGCACCTCTGAAAGAGGACAAAACAAAAGTACAATCACATATTAACTTCATGAAATCTACTAAATGAACAATAATCAATCAAAACATCATTTGCTTACCGAGATAACCGAGAATTAATACATGTGGCCTAAACAGTTCTTTCTCCCACCGGTCTCAGCTTAAAATGAACGTCTGCCCCAAGTACAACTGCGAGAACTTGTTTCCTGTTATTTTTCAAACACTCACACGAGGGAACATAGCACCACCGTGTGACAACACCAGGTATTACAGCAAACAGTGAAATAAAATACAAATTGGATTTACAATGCACACCCTTCACTAGTACTCATTTTATACCTGGTTACATATACAAAGTGTAAGGCAGCAAAATATAAGTATACTAAGTAAAAATAAAATGAGGCAATACAAAAAACACAGTAATAAGAACTGTCAGTGCAAATAGATAAGATGATAATAACATGATAATAAAGGTGGTAATAACACTAGGGGTGTCAAATTAGTGCATTCATTGAGATTAATTAATTACAGAAATATTAATCAAGTTAATTTTTTAAATCGCATTAATCTATTTTGAAATCTTTAACTGGTGATGAGACTAACATAAAGGAACAGGCGAAAGTTATTGGACTGATAAATGGAAATTTTATGTTCAAAACCTTCCTAAGGTCTTCGTTTTTGCAATATATTAATATTTCCATCTGCAACAATAATATTATTAATTAAATTGGATTAAAAACAAAACAAAAACACTTAAGTTGAGTGTTTTTCTTAGCAATTTTAGGTGAGATTAAAAAAAGATTAATTAGATTATTTAAATACAGATCAGAATTAATTAATCTCTCTATTTTTTTAATCGCTTGACAGCACTAAATAACACGGCTGAGAAGATGAAGAGTGCAGGAGGTTTTACAAAGTGTTCATAAGTCCAACAGCAGAGGGAAAGAAACTGTTCCTGTGGACTGAGCTTCTGTAACCTCCTGCCTCAAACAGTCCAAGTCCAGGATCAAGAAGAGACATCCCACCTGCACGTCCCCGAGTCCTGGAGACACTCTGGTCCTGGAGACACTCTGGTCCTGGAGACACACTGGTCCTGGAGACTCACTGGTCCTGGAGACACACTGGTCCTGGAGACACACTGGTCCTGGAGACACACTGGTCCTGGAGACACACTGGTCATGGAGACACACTGGTCCTGGAGACACACTGGCCCTGGAGACACACTGGTCCTGGAGACTCACTGGTCCTGGAGACACACTGGTCCTGGAGACACACTGGTCATGGAGACACACTGGTCCTGGAGACACACTGGCCCTGGAGACACACTGGTCCTGGAGACTCACTGGTCCTGGAGACTCACTGGTCCTGGAGACTCACTGGTCCTGGAGACACACTGGTCCTGGAGACACACTGGTCCTGGAGACTCACTGGTCATGGAGACTCACTGGTCCTGGAGACATACTGGTCCTGGAGACTCACTGGTCCTGGAGACGCACTGGTCCTGGAGACACACTGTTCCTGGGACACACTGTTTAGAGCAGAGCGCACAATGCGCTGCAGTCGGGGTTCGTCCTGGTTGTGACTCCATGGACTCAGTGATGGTCGTGCTTGTAGAACAGCACTTCACACATTTTCACTTCTCTCAGCGACTAAAAGCTCTCACAAACCAAAAAGTGCTTTTAGACCATCTTCATGTGTGTAAAATGTCATGAGCCTGGTGAATGTTTGTTCTCATCTCTCTTCCTCTGGTGTGGTCCAACACAAAGACCCTCCTTCGTGTTGAGCAATTCAAAATATCTTGGTCTTGTCCGACATGAGACGTTCAAATGAGTTTAAAACTTACAAACATCTCCATCATGACCTGAGGAGACACTTTGTGTTCGTGTTTGTCTTTGTGTTGGACCACACCCGAGGAAGAGAGTGGAGGACAAACTGGATGTAGTGTCAGTTCTTTCTGCTGCTGAATCTGACGCTCCACTAAAATAATCTCCACAAAAACAGGTAAATTAAGTTTTTTTAAAGTCAATAGAATTTCAAAATGTTCTTACACAATCAATAAAAACATGGACAGAGCAGATAAACAAAGATTAAATGTCCCTGATATATCGTCCTCGTGTTGTCCACTAGATGGAGACAAAATGTCCTTTGATGGGCTCCTACACTGGAGCTGAGGCAGGCCCAGACTGTCTCACATTCACACTCCATCTGCAGGTGGCAGGACAGGGACGAGGACATGAGCTGGACACAGGTCCAACAGTCTTCAAATATAAGAAGCACAAGGAAAGACTCCATTTGGAAACATTGCTGTGCATGTCTTGTACAATAGTGTCTGAAAGCTAAAGGCCATGTACAGGAGCTTGGATTCATTCAAACTGATACATTTTTACTTTGTTGGAAAGGGTTGGGTTAGTACTTCAAATCCTTGTAATGTAAAGTCTTCTGTGTGTTTCTATTCCTCTTCAGTGTGTTTCTAATGCTCCTCTAAAAGTCTAAAGAAGTCTGTAAATAAATCTACAAATGCACATTAGGACAGAAAAAGGACTATTAGATTATTGTCCAAATCCATTTGAAAGTTTGTTGTAAGAAAACCCTGAAAGTGTTGTTTTTCTATCAAATGTTCTCTTTCTAAGGTTTTGTTCATGTGACGTCACAACATTCACTAGGCCCATCACATTTTACACACCTGAAGATGGTCTACAAGAACTTTTTGGTTTGTGAGAGCTTTTAGTCGCTGAGATAAGTGAAAATGTGTAAAAGGACCTTTGCATTCAGTGTTCCAAACAGAAAAAACTGTCTCTTGTCCATCATCTGACATTTAGAAAATGGGCAACGCGGTGGCGCAGCGGTTAGCGCTCTGGCCTCATAGCAAGAAGGTCCTGGGTTCGACTCCCGGGCCCCCGGGGCCTTTCTATGTGGAGTTTGCATGTTCTCCCCGTGTCTGCGTAGGTTTCCTCCGGGTACTCCGGTTTCCTCCTACAACTAAAAACATGTCCATTAATGCCTCCCCTGACCCTTCCCCCAGGGCTCTCCTGCAAAAGAGATTCTGAATCTCAGTGGGACTTCCCTGGTTAAATAAGGTCAATTAAATAGAATTAATGCAAGAAAAAAGAGCAGATCAACTCATCAGATCATTGTCCAGTTCAGTCTTATTGTGCGTTTGGTGTAAATACTGTTTATGTCATGTAAAGAAACACTGTGCTAACTGAACCTAAACTAGACTGTAAACATGTCCACTTTCTTCTTCTTTTTAAATGGACATATTTGTCATTTCTTCACAACATGATCACATGACAATCTCAAGGAACAGTGTGAATAGTTTGTACAATGGATGATCTGTTGTGTTGGTGAGACTGAAAAGCAGGTGTTTGTGTAAAGACTCACATGTGTGTTTGACTTGGACTGGACACTAACATTTATTGCTCTTATTGTTGAACAAAAGCAGTGCTGTGGGACAACAATGTGTTTACTCCACAACAGAGATTCTCCAAATGTTCACATCAAGTACCAGTCTTTGGCTTTCTGAGGACCACCAGATTTATCTGATTCAGCTCAAATTAGACTAAACCAACTCTAAACTCAAACTTAACTGTGGATAAGTCCATTTCAAAAACTGATTACCCAAAACAGAGAAAGAGAGTCGGTCATTTGACTAAAAACTGAAGAAACTTTACCTGCAGAGAACTTCAAGTACCACCCAGCAGAGGATGTACTTTCTGTGGCAGTTGAAGAAAGCTGCCGACCCAGATGATGGTGCAGTTGTCCACTGAGTCCATCCTCCTCCATCAGCCTGTGGTGCTCTGGAGTCACATCCAGGATTGTGCATATCCAAAAGGTTTTTAAAAGTGCTCTTATTGTGCAAAACCCCATAATAATGTTTAAAGACATAAGCGCTTGTATTGTAGAAATAGAAGAATTGATTTTAAGTTCTGTATTCTGACTTATCGAGCATTACATGGTCAGGCTCCTGAATATATTAGTGACATATACTGTGTCTTACACCTCCAGCCGCACTCTCCGGTCTTCTGACCAAAACCTTCTCATGATCCCAAAGACTCACTTTAAAACTGGTGTGGATCTGTCCTTCAGACAGTGGACTGCCCTGCCCCTGCCCTTCACCAGAGTGATTCACTGGACTCTTTTAGGAAGCAGCTTCAAAAAACTTTGAGTTGACTGGGTTGTTGCATCTTTTTAGTTTCTGCGTTTTATCTTGTTTCTTAATTGTCTATGTAAAGCACTTTGTGATTTTTATCTGTGAAAAGCGCCATATAAATAAAATGTACTTACTTAGCCTACTTATTTACTTATTTACTTGTGAAGGAAAAAACAAAAACAATGTTGTTTTACATTTCTATTGTTTTATTGTTCAAACAGTGCAAAAACACAAACTTGTCATTTAAACTTGTCAGCTAAAACTTAAAATGTTGAGCACACAAGGGTTGCAATGTGCTTTTCTAAAAAAAAAAAAAAATAAAATAATAATAATAATAATAACAATAAACAATCAAATAATATTAGTAAATAAAAAGTTCAAATAATTGTCTTTGTTGAACATCTTGAACATCAGCTTTGAAACAGTTCTGCTGAAACAAGTGAATCAGGCCCCGGTCCAGAACATTACAGGGCCTGCCACAGCAACAACCAGGCCAGGACGAGCCGGGCCTTCCTGATCCTGTTCCGCAGTCTGTTGGCCAAAATCCTCCTGAAAATGGCGGCATCTCGGCCATCATCGCCCGCCAGATCGCAGAATTGTACCTTGACCGTCTGGCTCTCCTTCTGCAGATCTCCTCCGGGCTCATCTTGACCTCCGAAACCTTAATAATCAAAATATAATTTATGGAAACTTGAACTGTTTGACTTCATGCGTCACAAATCTGGAACATTCACAGTGTTGACTCAGAACTGTGTAAAGTGCCTATAACAGGTTTAAACATTTTTTGAATTTTTATTTAGTTTGGTAGATTAATACTTGTTGTAATTCTAGATGATAGTTTTAAGTTAATCAAGAACAAGTTTGTCGAGAAAAATGTGAAAATCTGTTGAAAATACCAGGAAGTAGAGCAGAGTTCTAAACTAATGACATCACGCTAGGGAGACAAGGATATTTTTTATTTTCTCACAAGAAACTGATTTTTATGGCCCTGTAAACACACATTTAACAAAAAAGTGAATTCTAGTGTATTTTTTATGACTCAAGTAAAAAAAAACAACTTACATTTGAAGAGTTTTGGCCCAAGGAATGACCTGGTCGCTAGGCAACTAACTAGTGTGATGTCATCATTATTGAACAAGAACATTTTTAATGCTAAAAAATGGCCAAACTGGAAGGAAATTTGAAAAGTGTTTAGTAAAAGCTTAAATATATTGATCTTAACTACGTCTGTGTGAAATGGACACTGTAACTTATGTTCAATGACATTCAGTGTTGGGTGTAACTTAGTTACTGTAATTAGATTACATTTTTGTTACTTTTAAGTTAAAAAAAATCTACAAAAGTAACTTATTTCGATATGACAAATCAGCAGCTGGAACGAGGCCCAGAATCTTTTTTTTATGTTGATTTGACTGAATTTAAGCTTATAAGCAAATCTTTTTTTTTGTTTTTTTTTTTACTTTGTTTAAACGCAAATAATACAATTCTAAATCCCATTTTTGATTGATGTTTGCAATATTACACACAAAGTCATCCTAAAGTAAAGTAACTAAGTTACTTTCCTGGGACAGTAACTAAGTAGTGTAACTACTTACATTTTTAAAAAGTAATGAGTAACTAAATACTTTTTCAATAGGCCTACTTTTCCCCAACACTGCTGACATTCTGGTATATATTAAAACAAACAAAAAAAAGAAAGAAAAGAAGCTGAAACTAAATTAATTTGTCAAGACCAAAACTTTGGATTATATTGAGGGTTTTGATTGATTTTTTGTTAGAAATGTTATTTAATGTATGAAGGTAGTTATTGATTTCTAGTATTAAGACTTTAAACAGGGGTTTGCTATTATTGAATTTTGATTTATGGATGTGGAATTTACCAAACAATATAAAAAGATTGACGGCATATTTTATTTTGGAGTTCTTGTATGGAAAATAAGTTATTATATTGCTACATGTGAGGTTAATTCTATTAGATGTTTTTCGAGTGAGAGTTATTTCCATTTGTTTCCATATTTCGTTTGAAAATTTACATTCATAAAAAAGGTGAGTTATAGTTTCATCTTTTAACTGACAAAAGGTGCATTCTTTATTTATCTCAGTGAATTTTGAAATATTGACATTTGTTGGGTATATTTTATGTAGTATTTTCCAATGTAGTTCTCTGATTTTATTATTTATAAAGTATTGAGATGGTGTAACTTAAGCCAGGTTATGGGCCACTTTATTTCAGGGAATTGAGAGTTCCAGTAGGATTTGCAGATTGGTACATTTAATGGTTGTAAAGAGTCTCTGATGTGTTTATTTGTGAATTTAGGGCTATCGATGTTAATTCCATTTAGTTTTATTGAGTCTGCAATTTCTGGAAATGCTTCGTTTTTATGCGACTTCATCAACTGTCTTAATCCGCTAGAGATACTTTTCATTACAAAATTGAAATCTTGTGAGGTTATTGGGAATTCAAATTTCCTCATATGTTAGTAGTTGTCCATCCTCAAATATATCTTGCAAAAATTAGACTTTTTTTTTTTTTTTTTTTTTATTGTTCATACAAAATAATACAGAGAATAATACAAACAAACAAACAAATAATCAAATCATACATTCATTGAGGCAAAGAGACGATCTGATAATGAGCAGTACAGAAATAAATAAAAGTAAAATAAAATAATAATAATAAGTATATAGCATCATAAATAACAGCATAATAAAGTGTGGTTTCCTTACTCCAGATGGTACTTTTCAATTATGTTCACCGTTTTTATAGCCTTATGATTTGTTAATCCTTTGAGAGATTCGAGGTATCGATTCATTTCTGTTAGAAATATCTTAATGTGCGGTTTATTATTGGAGTATCTTGCTTTGTGAATGTGGAATTTGGCAATTAAGATACAGAGATTGACGATGAAATTAATTTCGTTATGTTTATGGGGAAAGTATGTGAATACATCCCGGCACTGGAGTTGAATCGGGGTGTTTGTTTTTTGCATTAAGAAATTTTGTAATTTGGTCCACAATTTTTTTGAGTAAAAACAGTCATAGAATAGGTGCTCCATTGTTTCGTCTGAGTTATTGCAAAATGTACATTTTTTGTCTTTGTCAAGAAATGCAGATAAAAAAATGTTGGTTGGGTAAATGTGGTGTAATATTTTCCATTGTAATTCTTTTATTTTGTTACTTATACAATATTTTAAGGGAGTTAACCATATAGTTCTCCATTTTAAATCTGAAAATTTTGCGTTCCATATTGCCTTGCATCTAGGTGTAACTCTGTGCAAATTTCGAAAACAGTTGCGTATGTGTTTGTTGGAGCAATTCTTATTTTTAATATTAATTCCTTCTATAAACAGTGGTTCTGAGAGTAAGACTAGATCTTGTTTACTTTGTGATTTCATTAGCTGTAACAAGCCACTGGGTATGGCTCAACGTGAAGGGTTGCAATGTGCTTTGCGTCAATTTAGACTTTGGGCTTGATAGTTACAGGACATGACATGTGTCAGAAATGACCAATCAGCAGGGCCTTCCTCATTTGCACAAGAGAATTTAACCAATCACAGATAAGAACCACAACATCTTTGCAGTTTGGATGCGGACGAACTACTTTGGTCAATTTGAGCAGAAATACTGATTATTTAGACTTTTAAAAACGTGCACAGAGAGGACATGTTTGCATTTCCTGATGAGAAAGATGTCTGTGTTTTTTCTCGTCTAGATTTAACATAAAACGTGATTTCTCAGGTACTTCCGGGTTCAGACGCTTCGACCAATCAGAAAATCAGAAAATCATCTGGCGTGAGCCGTGTAAGATTGGACTGGGACTAACCTTTGTTTTCATGTCAGGTTCTGTCCAGATAAGACAATACTTGAATCTTTTTGGACACTAGGATTTGTCCAGAGAGCGGACTGTTTACGCACTGTGGACTTCAGAGCAACACACCGGTAAGAAACTTGACTCTTTGTCATCTGTTGGCTGTTTGACTCTGAAAACTCTCACAGTTTGTAGTATTTGAGACGGAGATTTAGGAAGGTTTAAAGATACAGTTCGTGTTTTCAGAGCTGTCTTTGTGACTCACTTAGGGGAAAGTGGGGTGAGATGTGCCACTTTTTACTTAACATGCCTAAAGTGAGACCATGAGAATAATTCTTCTAACTAAAACATGAACACATATTTCAGGATGTGGTGCATCTTTGGAAACAATACCTTTTTATCTGAAGAACAGTATTTAAGAAATACAGCTGTCTGAAAAAAGTTGTCATGTGGCACAACTGCACTGGGGTAACTTGTACCATTTATTATTACAGTAAAAAAAAGTATATTTTAATTTCATAAATAGATGAAGGGCTGTTCTCTGGGTTTAGTGAATACTAGACTTTCATTGAGTTGTTCTGTTTTTGTGCAGACTCATTTCTACGTGTTTGAGAACACGTGAACAGTAACAGTCCCGTTGTTACAGCTTCATTCATTTGGTCTTAAACCAGATATGTCACTGTTGATGCCTTGACTTGGTTAAAGGTCAGAGTGGGCAAGTATCTGAGTATTTTTGACTCAAGTACTGTGCTTAAGTAGTTTTCTTGAGTGTCTGTACTTTACTTGAGTATTACAAATTCTAGTGACTTTTTACTTTTACTTCTTACATTTTCCAAGAAGTATCTGTACTTTCTACTCACTACAATTGAAACCAGGTGAGTTACTTAATGAGCCCATAAACATTTTTTTCCCTTTTCAAACACTACAGAGCTGCTGTGCTGTTGTGTATCAATCAATCAATCAATCAATCAATCAATCAATCAATCAATCAATCAATCAATCAATCAAAGTTTATTTATAGAGCACTTTACAACAACACAAAAGAAGACCAAAGTGCTTCACATAAACAAAGACATCAATAAATAAAACACAATTTGAGAGAAAAAAGACCATTAAAAACCTAAAGTGTCAGAGTGCTAGGTGTTAAAAGCCTGTCTGTACAAGTGAGTCTTTAACCTGGTCTTAAAAAGGGACAGGTCAGCGACAACACGCAGGCTGACAGGCAGACTGTTCCACAATTTAGGAGCAGCAACGGCGAAGGAACGATCACTCCACTGCTTGTATCGGGACCTGGGCACATCCAGAATCATCTGGCTGGAGGACCGGAGGGCTCTACTGGGACGATGTAAAGTTAAAATGTCAGATATGTAGGGCGGGGCCAGGCCATGGAGAGCTTTAAAAACAAACATTAAAATTTTATAATCTATGCGGAATCGTACAGGGAGCCAGTGGAGAGAGGAGAGAATGGGTGTGATATGAGTGTATCTGGAGGAATTGGTCAGGAGACGGGCCGCAGCATTCTGCACTAACTGAAGGCGATGGAGTGATGACTGAGAAATGACCAGATAAAGTGCATTGCAATAATCAATACAGGAACTGATAAAAGCATGGATAGCCTTTTCCAAATTGTTTCTTGACAAGAAAGGTTTAATCTTGGTCAAGAGGAGCAACTGGAGAAAGCTGGCTCTGACAACAGCGCTGATCTGTTTGTCAAAGGACAGTTCTTTGTCCAAGATGACTCCTAAGTTCCTCACAGACTCACTCAAAGGAAAAGTTACTCTTGAGAGAGAAACTTGATCAGGCTGGCCGAAAACAATGCACTCTGTTTTGTTGTCATTCACATGGAGAAAGTTGTGAGCCAGCCATTGCTTAATGTCCAAAAGGCAGTTGTTGAGAGAGTCCAGGGCAGAGGCAGCATTGGGAAGAATAGTTGTCAACCATGACAGCAAAAGAGCGGTCCGTCAGATAGGAGCTGAACCACTGCAGGACTGAACCTTGTAGACCCACATGTTGAGCCAGGCGGGAGAGAAGAACAGCATGGTCTAGTGTCGAAAGCTGCTGTGAGGTCCAGCATCAGCAGCATCACTGGCTTCTTGGTGTCCAAAGCTGTGAGAATGTCATTGTGGACTTTCAGGAGAGCAGACTCTGTACTGTGCCGCGATCTAAAACCAGACTGAAATTTCTCTAAAATCAAGTTGTTCTCTAAAAACGACTGCAGTTGAATAAAAACAAGTTTTTCTAAAACTTTTGACAAAAATGGCAAGTGAGAGACTGCTCTTGTTCATCAGAGCTCTGTGAACAAATGAACAACTGAACATTGCCAAAATATTTTGATTTCTAACAGTTAGAGATTTATCACATGATAAAAGTCACAATAATTATAAATAATTTACTGTAAAGCTCAACTCATGCTCCAACACAAACCAAGTTTGTGCTCTGCAAAAATGCATGTCTTAAAATCTGGATTAAAATCTTTATTTTTTTCTGGTTTAGATGGTTTTATTTGATGTAGTTAGATTATATGACTTGTTCCAATGTGTCTTGTGCCTTGTTTCAATAATTTTGTTCTTATTTCAAGCCAAATGATTTGCTATTGAAGTAAGACATTTTAGATTCAAGCTCAAATAGCTTGAAAACATCAGAAATGTCTTGAAGTGAAATAATCTGCCACATTTATAGTTTTAAACTAGACTAGAGAATAACTTTGTGTGATACTTTTCCTTATTTTACTTAAGTAAATTTATACAAGTTTACTTTTATATTTTTACTCAAGTAAAGGAGTTTCAGCAGGACTTTGACTTTTACCAGAGTCGTTCTTTAGACAAGTACCGTATTTTTCACCCTATTGAGCGCGCCTGAATATAAGCCGCACCAACTAGATTTAAAAAAGAAAAGTGACAAAGTACATACATAAGCCGCACTTGTTAATAGTAAGTCTATGAGAATCTATATTTTGCTGCATTGCCGTATAAGCCGCAGAGTTCAAAGTTTGTGAAAAAAGTAGCGGCTTATAGGCCAGAAATTACGTAAGTGTACTTTGACCTGAGTAGTGAACTTCTGTACTTTTGCCATCTTTGTTTTTCTTTGTCATTCCTGTTGTGTGCCTTCAGCTTCAGGAGATCAGCTCTCTTCTCCAATACAAGCTCCAGTTTCAATGATACAATACTAGAAAATGATTTATTTGTGTGTTTGTGTATTTACTTCTTTTAAACTTGGTTTTAATGCATTCAATGTTTAGTTTGGACTCTTGTTCTTACAGAAAGCACCTGCTCACTCCTGCAGCAGAGGAGGAGCAGTTGGTGTCAGCAGCACCTGGAGGCTGATCTTCATCCTCAAAGAAGTGTGTGAAAGACCAGGATGTACAAGCTGCAGCAGGATCTGCAGAAGAGACAGCAGCTGCTCTCAGCCTCTGTCTCCTCCTCTGTCCCTTGTGCCTATGTCCTTTCCACCACTGTCCTCAGCAGCAAACTAAACACTACATTCTGTTTAGTAAGTCTTCATTCTTTTCAAATGCATTCATAACATACACAGACAATTCAATTCATTCTTTATTAAGAACTCAGATCATCTGGTTCAAATGTTCTAGTTAAAAATAGAAAAGAAAAGTACTAATACAAAACTTAGAAGTAAATGTCCCTGATCTCTTCTGAGGACAGACTAGAGCTGGAATGATCTGCTTTGACACATTCATGACTTTACACTTAAATGAATAAATAGAGTTTGTGATGGCAACAACAGCAGATCTCACAGCACACTTAACAAACATTTCACTGGCACTTCAAAAGCTCCAGACTTTCACTAATGTCCTCAAAGAGTCCTTATGTGCCACAGTCAAACTCTGCACACTCTTTTTTTCAAAGCTGTGCCAAAGGTGTTCAGTGTACGAGCAGAAACTTTTGTAAAGTGTCATTTTAACACATTTGAGCAGATGTGACAGTTACAAGTAAGTAAATGAGCCTGTCTATAAAGCTTACAGTGCTGCATGTACAAATCTGTGTCATGTGACCAATCAGAAGAAACATAGTGTCCAAGATATTTGAGCTCATCTGTGACTTGGAGAACTTTCCCTCTCAGAAAGAAATCAGGAAAAGACAACATTGTGTTCATGTTCAAATGAGTTTATAACACACAGACATCTCCATCATATTTGAGTCCCATATGTAGATGCACTTGTCTTTTTCATCTTCTGTCTCTTTCTTTAGTCATGGATGAGGCTGAAGAGCTGGACAGAGCGTTCCTCCATCCACCGAGCATGTGGACATGTGGAAGTTGCAAAATGGAGCTCGAACAGTCATTAACTCTGCTTTGTTCTGCACAAACAGCCTGATCCAGAGGAATCAGCCCACATGGGACTTATTTACTGTCATTTACAAGTTGCTCAGATAATCCATGTGTCTCCTTCTCTGATGGAGCTGCTCCACCTGCCTCCACCATCTCCACTGCTGATGCTCACACTTTTCAGGTTCAAATCAGCTCAAACTTGATTCAGTTGTAATAAGTTAAATAAATCCTTTCAGCTCACATGTGAACATGATGATTCTTTCAGAAGTCATCTCTCCATCTGCTGCAGGCTTCTCATCTCCTCATGCGGCTGCTCCACCACCTCCACCTTTACTGCTGCTGCAGCTTCTGTTGAAGCTTCCACCTCTGACACACTGTGGGCTCCTGTCACTGACTGAGCCTCAGCTAAAGTCAGGTCAAAGTGCACCACCTTTTCCACTCTGAGTCAGAGTTTTTACACCTTTGTTTCTTGTATTTCTTTGTTTTGTCCAGAACTCACACACCGGTCCTTGTCTGTCAAATGGTTTGGGTCCAGAGCCTGGACTGGACCTGAGGAGACACGAGAGAGGGTCTTTGTGTTGGACCACACCAGAGGAAGAGAGAGGAGGACAAACTGGATGTAGTGTCAGTTCTTTCTCCTGCTGAGTCTGACGCTCCACGAAAAAGTAATGTCCACAAAAAGAGGTAAATTAAATTCATTAGGCTCAATAGTATTTGAAAATGTCCTGACACAATCAATACAAACATGGACAGAGCAGATAGACAAAGAGCTGAGGCAGGGCCCAGACTGTCTCACATTCTAAGGCTCCATTTGGAAACATTGCTGTGCATATCTTGTACAATATTGTCTGAAAGCTAAAGGCCATGTACAGGAGCTTGGATTCACTAACATTGTTACATTTTGACTTGGTTGTAAAAGTGTGTGTTTGTATCAATCACATAATAAATGATTAGAATGGAGAAATGCTCACACACACACAATCTTCAGCATCTATCTGAGACAGTTTTTCAAACACTAACAAGAGGTTCTGTGTGGTGTCACAATACAAACATTTCACTTTGTACAATTATAAGGAAATGCTCTTTTGTTCAAACCAGTTTGAATATAATATGTTTGTTTTTTGGTGAAGGTCTTAGACATTTAGAGCAACACTGAGGTCTAGTTCTGAACCTGTTTAAGTCAATATTTTAGTGACAGTTGTTCAAATGAGGATCTAGATTTGGTTTAGTATTGATCCATTTGATTGTCTTTTAGGACAAAATCTGCCTAACATTATGAACATCTTTATAATCTGTGTTTTTATTGTGTTTTCTAGTCATGTTTCAGTCTAGAGCAGCGTCTTCGAAGTAACAAGAAGGATCTTCCTACATCCTGGCTGCAGGTCGACAGAAGAACAAGAGTGAAAAGTTTGACATCTCATCCCCTGTGAGGCTTCCACTTCCTTTGGAGCATCTGATCAACTTTTTAAGGTTCATTTTGTATTCAGTCTGTTGTACAGCAGGGCTTTAGTCCAAACAACAATATTCAACATTCAAATCAAATAAATCAATTTATTTTTGTATGGTCCAAAATCACAACAACACTCATCTCTGAAGACTTCCCAAGATTATATACACTCTGTTCACTGATTGGCTGACAGAGGCAAACTACAAGAGTGACCAACACAAGAACAATACAGTCTTTCATCCTCATATATCCATTGCCCAGATACATTTATAAAGAGACATCACATAATACATGTCAAGATACATAAATATCAAAAGTCTATACAAATGTTTTATCTCCTATTCCTGATAAAGGCCACTAGGGGCCAGTGTTTTTAAAGTATAAATATGAAAACGTTATCATACAGTCATTTAGATGAACATATTCATCTTGTCACGCTGGATTTACAGAACCTATTTACTATTGTGGATCACAGAGGTGCTTTGGAGGTACTTACTACCTTTGTATAAGTGTATAAGAGAACTAGCTGAACTAATGCTCTAAAAAAATATTTTTATGTTTGAAAAAGTGTCTTCTATTTCTAAACAATGTAAAGGTACGGCTTTGGGAAGTAAAATGTCTCCTAATTTCAGTTCTCTGTATGTCCCCCATTTTGAAAATGAATAAAAAATATCTATTTTTCACCATATAAAAGTTTGGAAGCGATATGTTGATGAGGTGTTTATGATCTGTGAGGGTTCAACAGAATGTTTAATGCACTGTTTTCATTACCTCAGTTCTAGTCATCAGCATTTAAAATTCACAATAAACCTCAGTGAAGCAGTGATCAGCTTCCTGGACATTCTGATCTGAACTAGTGACAGGTCTGTATCCAAAAGAAACTGACAAATGTTCCTTTTTACATGCCACCTCCTTCCATCCGCCTCACCTGAAAAAAGTTTGCCCATCAGCCATTTCAGTCGAGGTCAGAAGAATCTGCACAAAAGAGTCGGATTAAGCCGATAACCTGGAGAACCGGTTTAGAATGAGAGGAATATTTTTGATAGAACCACACATGATAGAAACAAAAAGATAAAGGGACTATGATTGGACCAAGATGCTGTATAAAATATCTAAAACACAAGGAAAAGACGTTGAAAACATTTTGAGAAAGCACTGGTACATTGAGAACACAGAACCAGCACAACAAAGTGTTTGATAAACCTCCTCAAGTTGTGTAGAAACGACCCCCAAACTTGAGACAAATACAAGATCTGATCTGATTCCATCAAAAAGCTTTACTTTTTAGAGCCTCCACCAGGAAACTACAGGTGTGAGTCATGTACACAATGTAACTTCACTTATAAATGCAACATCTACCCACCCAATGACAGGAAGACCATGAATATCAAGGACACAATCACTTGCTCCACTAAAAATGTCATGTCTTCTAAAATGCCCCTGTGGACTTTGTTGAACATAGAAGCAACATCGGGAAAGGAGACTTGAGAAATCCTGTAGCTGCTCATTTGAAAGAGGCACAACATGCTGTCTCCTCTGAAACACACTGGGACAGAACAAGAGGAGGAGACATCAACAGGCTGCTCCTACAGAGAGAACGTTTTCATATTTATACTTTAAAAACACTGGCCCCTAGTGGCCTTTATCAGGAATATGAGATAACACATTTGTATAGACTTTTGATATTTATGTATCTTGACATGTATTATGTGATGTCTATTTATAAATGTATCTGGCCAGTCAGTGAACAGAGTGTAGATAGGGGTGTGTTCAAGATGGTAGTCTCCAGAGATCAATCCGGCTCAAGTCGACTTGACAAATCGTCAAAGTGAGAAAAAGCAACTGCAGTCCGACTTTACCGCCTTGATGACTACAAACCATGACGCATGATGGGAAATGTAGTGCAGTGACTGACCGCTCCTCCTCCTCTGTCCTTATCCTCTCTGTGAACTTTTATAACATCACACGTGTTTAACATGAGTCAGAAAAGACCAGGATGTTGTACATTACACACAGCATCGTTATTACATGATTCTTAATGAGCTGAAAGTCACTTTCTCACAGACAGAGCTCAAGTGTGCCAACTTTATGATGAGTTCTGTATTCTTTGCTCTGGTGATGTGTGAGTGAGTCTGTGATGTGTGAGGGAAACAGAAATGCATTTTCAAAGTTGTAGGTGAGTCTGTGAGACCTGAGGCTGCCTCGCTGCTCTTGGGCTCAACAAGTGTCCAAGTTGAATCTGATCTTCTTTGCCTCAGCCGCCTGCTCTCGTCTGCAATAAAGACAGAGATTTTCACATCTTAAACACACTTATAGTGAAAACATTGATCTAAAGAAGATCCTACATGGATCGAAACGTCTGTCTTTTTAAATTTGCAGTTGGAGGTAGTGTGCGGGCTTGTCCTCCTTTATTATAAAATAAAAATAAAACAATACCCATTCAGTAAAACAATAAACTTACAGAAGCAGTGATTGATCAAGAACGTCAAAGCAGATTATTAGTAAAAAAGCAAATGAATGATTGTCCAGAGCATCCCCTGTTCTTAGACCCTCCTTCTCGGCAAAGAAAAAACTCAAAAACCCTAAGGGAAAAAGAGAAACCTGGAGGAGAACCACAGTGAAGAAGAGATCCACTCCTATAGACGGACAGACTGTAGATGTAACTAAGACTAACACAGATCTAACTGCAGATCTAGTCTATAAGTCTGTAGAGTCAGAGTCCATTAGCAGAGGGAAATGACTCTTCTAGCACCACTAGGACATTCTAATCCTGGAGAGGGAGGTGGGGCGGGTGTCCTGGAGGAGGGAGGGGTCCTGCATCTATGGTCCCGGCCCTCATCACTGGAACAGCAACATCTGAAACAGTTCCACTCCCCAAGAGGACAGTGGGACAGGGGACAACATGTGAAGAGCAAAGAACAGACTCAGATGATCTGTAGTTCGAGATTCTTTACAGGGAAAGCAGAAGTGAGAGGAGAGTGTTTCCAGTGTATTTGCTCCTAGGGCAGCCTGACTAGAACTGTGTTTTTAAGTCTGTTCCTAACTGACCTGACCATGAGCTATTTCAAAGAGGAACGTTTTGAGCCTAATCTTAAATGTAGAGACTGTGTCAGCTTCTTTGACATGAGCAGGAGCTGATTCCAGAACCAGGGAGCTTCAGAACTAAATGCTCTGCCTCCTGTTGTGCTTTTAGAGACTCTAGGAACCACCAAAATGAGAGCAAAGTGAACAGTTAGTATGATAAGGAGTTATTTCAACTCAACAGAAGCCAGTGAAGATCTTTTAGTTCTGGGGTAATGTGTTCTTGTTTTTTAGTACCTGTTAGTCCTCTTGTATTCTGAACTTATTGAAAGCTTTTTATTGAGCTTTTAGGACACAACACAATCAGGGAATTACAGTAAAGTTACATTGATGTGGGAAAAATGAAGGAGTCACCTAGAGTCAAAGAATTGTGAACAAAACGTCTCAGTCAGTCAGTGGATCTGGTTGTGAAGAAGTTTTCAAACAATGTTGAATTGCTTTGTGTAAAAACACATTGGACAACAGTGAAAAGGTGAGAGTGCATCTGAGGATGTTAGAGTCACAAGTTGAAATAGTCATTTCTTAAAGTCAACTCTCTTCTTGGACTTGTCCAGTGTGTATAGCAGAGGGTCAAGAGCCAGGTTGAATAGGATAGTCCTGCTTTACTCCAGTGTTGATGTCCAGGGGGCGTGTGCTCCTCCCACAGCACCAACACATGATATGTACCCAGAGTAAGGCTCTGATTAACTGATCTACTCCTGCTGCTGAAGAGTGTCATCAATCAGCTGATGAGAAACAGTATCAAACGCCCTGGTCAAGTCAATCAGGACCACGGCCAGCTCCTTACTGCTCTTTTTCCTTTGTTGGACCAATCTGCTCAGTGCTGTAACATTTTCTCATGCACCTGGAACAGTGACACATCCTCTCTGTCTGGGATGTACTTGGCAGGCTTCTTTCGATCTCTTAGACATGATATTAGAAAAAGTCTCAATAAGGTAGAGCTCAGGGTAATTCAGTTTTTGAGCAGGGAGCTTGGGCAGGGTCACATGACTTGTACATCAGGATTGTTTGACTCAGTTTTAGACTCTTGGGGATCTTAGCCAAACTCATGACATTCAGCACAACATGAAGTCACAACACAAAGCACAGCACACATCATGGAAAGACAGATAAGACCTCAGATCATCATCATCACTGAACTTTCACTTAGTTGTTTTCAGATTCTAAAAGGAGATATCTAAGTAGTTTTGTGCAGAATTTACTTTCACTCTTTGCATTTTTAAGCAAATGTTTGTACTTTTATTTGTAATTGGTAAGTTCCTGTTTCCACTGTGCAAACATGTTTAGCTGTAGTTTTGGGACAGTCTAGTCTGGCAAGAGGGAATAAAGTCACTTTAGCTTTGACCAAATACAGTATTTATTTCCTCTCCACCTCAGAGTTCACTTCCAGTGGTTCAACAGTAGACTTTCAGCTTTAATTTGAGGGTCTTTACATCCAAATCAGGTGAACAGTGTAGGAATGACGAGTTTGTGCCTCCCATGTTCTAAGAGAGCAAAAGTAATGGGACAAATTAATAAGAACAACTCAAACTTGAACTTGTGTTTTTGAATCTCAGCCTGAAGTGTGTAAGGCACAAACATGTGTTCTTCTTTTCACAGCATGTTCTGGGCTTGTTTCATTTCAAATCCATCGTGGTCACATGTAGAGACAAAAAATATTAGAAATGTCTTAGTGAACTGTCTACAATAAAGAAAGTACAGTTCATTTGTTTTAACTGTCAGCGTACTATCTACAATGTCCAAACCACTTTACAGTTACTTTGGTATCACAATGTGTTCAGAGATTTTTCCGTTTTGATCTTATTGAGTTTAAAACTTTAGGATTGTGTTGGACAATGAAGAGTTGATAATGCATTTGAGGATGAGTCAAAAGTTGAAATAGTTTTGTTGTCATTGGCTGTAGGCAGAGCTTTAGGTCTTATTCAGGTCAGAGGTCAGAGGAGACACTTTAACAATATTTATTTCTCGTGCAGACAAGTCAAGACAAGGTTCACATCTTTGAGCTTTTGTTTGATCTTACACTTTTAACTGTGAACGCTCTGACCAAATGAGGTCTTATATAAGTCCAGTCTGCAGTCTCCGCTGGTCGTGCCTCTGGTTTTGACCCCAACAGCTTCAGATCCCTGACAACAACTGGAGCTAAGCCATTGAGGCATTTGAAAAATTGTTTTAGAAATGAGTACTTTATCAAATTATCCTTAACTTTAAACATTTTATTTTTCTAAAACGTTACATCACCTGACTGGCCTGACCACAGACTGTAGTACAAGATGAAACATGGTATTAAATCATTGCATGGAAGTACAACTT
This sequence comes from Mugilogobius chulae, assembly GCA_038363315.1. Classification (NCBI taxonomy): domain Eukaryota; kingdom Metazoa; phylum Chordata; class Actinopteri; order Gobiiformes; family Gobiidae; genus Mugilogobius; species Mugilogobius chulae. The sequence continues at coordinate 15,049 of JBBPFD010000219.1, read as the reverse complement.
TACAGCTTTTAATGACAGACAAGGTCTTATCAGGAGAAAGCAGTTTAGATTAGTCCGTACCGTCTTTGTTAGTTTCTTTAAATTTGACTATTAGCTTTTTCTACAGAGAAAAGCACATTGACACTGTTTTGACAAACAATTCTCTTTAAGCCACTGTGAGGATCTGACCATTTGTTTAGTTTGTATTTCTGCAGCCTTTTCTGGGGTCTTAGCTGAGACATAGATGACAGTGTCAATAACATAGAAGCTAAATAAAATAGGACTCAGAATGGCACCCTGAGGAAGTCCCATTTTAGATTCCTGAGGAGCAGATATGGTGCCATTGATTTGGACTCTCTGTTGTCTTGACTCCAGGTAAGATGTGAACCAGCTGAGAGAACTGTAATGTTTTGAGCTTTTGCAGGAGGATCTGGTGGTCTTACGGAGGTCCAGGTACACTGCCCCCACCACATCCCCATTGTCTAAACTTTTTTAATAGAATTGTAAGAAACATTTGAATTTCTTTTGAATATTTTAGTCTAAAACCAAATTGTTTTGGATGTAAAATATTATATGAATCTAATATTTGTATTGCCACAGTTTTCTTTCGACAGTATAGGAAGAACAGAGATCGGTCTGTAAGTACACGCTTGGTCAGTGGAAACAAACATGTCAGAGGACCAGTTTCATTCTCAGTCCAATCAATGTAGCACATCAAGTTCTTCCAATGAAAGTACTCACGACTCAACCAGAAAAATGTGTCTCTGTTGTGGCCAAATCACAAGGGAGTGAATATCTAACAGTTTGATATCATCAGTTGTTGGAGATTTAGAAGAAGAAAAGAAATATTTGGAGTGGAGAAATGAACCCAGATGAATCTCTTTTGGAATCAGACATGACAACAGGCGTAGTCAAAGTTTTGGTCCTTATCATTTTGGACACTGTGCACAAATGAGGACATCTGTTGTTTACTTAGAACCTTGAAAGTGTTGTGTTTCTATCAAATGTTCTCTTTCTAAGGTTGTGTTCATGTGACGTCACAACATTCACCAGGCCCATCACATTTTACACACATGAAGATGGTCTACAAGAATTTTTGGTTTGTGAGAGCTTTTAGTCGCTGAGAGAAGTGAAAATGTGTGAAAGGACCTTTTCATTCAGTGTTCCAAACAGAAAAACTGTCTCTTGTCCATCATCTGACATTTTGTAAATAGAATTAATGCAAGAAAAAAGAGCAGATCAACTCATCAGATCATTGTCCAGTTCAGTCTTATTGTGCGTTTGGTGTAAATACTGTTTATGTCATGTAAAGAAACACTGTCTTAACTGAACCTAAACTAGACTGTAAACATGTCCACTTTCTTCTTCTTTTTAAATGGACATATTTGTCATTTCTTCACATCGTCACATGACAATCTCACATAACAGTGTGAATAGTTTGTACAATGGATGATCTGTTGTGTTGGTGAGACTGAAAAGCAGGTGTTTGTGTAAAGACTCACATGTGTGTTTGACTTGGACTGGACACTAACATTTATTGCTCTTATTGTTGAACAAAAGCAGTGCTGTGGGACAATAATGTGTTTACTCCACAACAGAGATTCTCCAAATGTTCACATCAAGTACCAGTCTTTGGCTTTCTGAGGACCACCAGATTTATCTGCTTCAGCTCAAATTAGACTAAACCAACTCTAAACTCAAACTTAACTGTGGATAAGTCCATTTCAAAAACTGATTACCCAAAACAGAGAAAGAGAAGTCATTTGACTAAAAACTGAAGAAACTTTACCTGCAGAGAACTTCAAGTACCACCCAGCAGAGGATGTACTTTCTGTGGCAGTTGAAGAAAGCTGCCGACCCAGATGATGGTGCAGTTCTACACTGAGTCCATCCTCCTCCATCAGCCTGTGGTGCTCTGGAGTCACATCCAGGATTGTGCATATCCAAAAGGTTTTTAAAAGTGCTCTTATTGTGAAAAACCCCATAATAATGTTTAAAGACATAAGCGCTTGTATTGTATAAATAGAGAATTGATTTTAAGTTCTGTATTCTGACTTATCGAGCATTACATGGTCAGGCTCCTGAATATATTAGTGACATATACTGTGTCTTACACCTCCAGCCGCACTCTCCGGTCTTCTGACCAAAACCTTCTCATGATCCCAAAGACTCACTTTAAAACTGGTGTGGTCTGTCCTTCAGACAGTGGACTGCCCTGCCCCTGCCCTTCACCAGAGTGATTCAGTGGACTCTTTTAGGAAGCAGCTGAAGCTCTTGATTTCAAAAACTTTGAGTTGACTGGGTTGTTGCATCTTTTTAGTTTCTGCGTTTTATCTTGTTTCTTAATTGTCTATGTAAAGCACTTTGTGATTTTTATCTGTGAAAAGCGCCATATAAATAAAATGTACTTACTTACTTAGCCTACTTATTTACTTGTGAAGGAAAAAACAAAAACAATGTTGTTTACATTTCTATTGTTTTATTGTTCAAACAGTGCAAAAACACAAACTTGTCATTTAAAGTTGTCAGCTAAAACTTAAAATGTTGAGCACACAAGGGTTGTGCTTTTCTGAAAAAATAAAATAATATAATAAAAAACAATCATATAATATTAGTAAATAAAAAGTTCAAATAATTGTCTTTGTTGAACATCTTGAACATCAGCTTTGAAACAGTTCTGCTGAAACAAGTGAATCAGGCTCTGGTCGTGAACATTACAGGACCTCCCACAGCAACATCCAGGCCATGACGAGCCGGGTTATCCTGATCTTGTTCCGCGGCCGCCGTCTGTTGGCCAACATCCTCTCGATCCTCGGCATGTTGGCCATCATCGCCCGCCACAACGCAAACTTGGACCCTGACCAGCGTCTGGCTCTCCTTCTCCGGATCTCCTCCGGAATCATCTTGACCTCCGAAACCTTAATAATCAAAATGTAATTTATGGAAACTTGAATTGTTTCACTTCATGTGTCACAAATCTTGAACATTCACAGTGTTGACTCAGAACTGTGTAACTTATAATACTGAACTTTTCACTGACATTCCGAGCTTTGGAGACTTACCTGTGTTCTTCCAATAATGCTCTTTGTACTCGTTGAGATCTAATTTCACTCACTTGAGCGATCACGGAGGACAGGAGCGCCTGGTTCAACGTGGAGGGTTGCAATGTGCTTTGAGTCAATTTAGACTTTGGGCTCGATAGTTAACGGTCATGACATGATGTGTCAGAATTGACCAATCAGCAGGGACTTCCTCATTTTCATAAATGAATTTAACCAATCACAGAAGAGAACCAATCTACTACATGTTTGTAGTTTGGATGCGGACGAACTACTTTGGTCAATTTGAGCAGAAATGCAGATTATTTTGACTTTTGAAAAACGTGCACAGAGAGGACATGTTTGCATTTCCTGATGAGAAAGATGTCTGTGTTTTTTCTCGTCTGGATTTAACATAAAACGTGATTTCTCAGGTACTTCCGGGTTCAGACGCTTCGACCAATCAGAAAATCCTCTGGCGTGAGCCGTGTAAGATTGGACTGGGACTAACCTTTGTTTTCATGTCAGGTTCTGTCCAGATAAGACAATACTTGAATCTTTTTGGACACTAGGATTTGTCCAGAGAGCGGACTGTTTACGCACTGTGGACTTCAGAGCAACACACCGGTAAGAAACTTGACTCTTTGTCATGTGTTGGCTGTTTGACTCTGAAAACTCTCACAGTTTGTAGTATTTGAGACGGAGATTTAGGAAGGTTTAAAGATACAGTTCGTGTTTTCAGAGCTGTCTTTGTGACTCACATAAGGTCATTTCTGTTGCTTACTTGTCTGATGTGTTCATTTGAAGATTAACGTTAATTTTCTGTCACTATTTGTTGATTGTCGCCCCTGTGAAGTGAAAGTGGCTTGTATATATCGATGTGCAGTAATAGATGGTTTTACACACGTGATGAGTGCTTTATGACCCCGTGTGTGTCTCACATTTTACATTCGACTAATTCCCCAACACAGCTGTCATTTCCATGTGCTTTTGTGACAGCTGTTCTCTGGGTCTGGTTGAATATTAGACTTTCATTGAGTTGTTCTGTTTTTGTGCAGACTCATTTCTACGTGTTTGAGAACATGTGAACAGTAACAGTCCCGTTGTTACAGCTTCATTCATTTGGTCTTAAACCAGATATGTCACTGTTGATGCCTTGACTTGGTTAAAGGTTCGTTTTTACTGTTGTTTTGTGTCTGTGAATGAATAAGTTAGTCTTTTATTCCTGTTCTTTTATGATTCATGATTTATTCATTGAGTAGTGCCAGCGCACTGAGATTAGAACATAATTCATTTGTGTTTGTCTTTTTGTTAAAATGATCTCTCATTTTGGATGTTTTCTTTGTGTTGAAACTTATTTTAAATACAAATCTTTGCTCAGTTCTTTTAGATTGAATTGAGTGATATTTCATGTAGTTAAAATGTAATAAACTTTACCAGCCTCTTGTGGCAGTAAGTCATAAGTTCAGTTATGTAAAGTCTGTCTATAAATCTGTTTTGGTCTCAGTGCTTCAGGTTTTAGCTCAGCTTATGAAAACACAAAAACAAATAAGTATTTTATTTATCTATCTTCGTATAAAGTCAAGTGTGGGAGATAAATTACTGTCAATGAGTCTCATTTTGTCCCTGCAGAGAACATGAAGATGAACATGAAGTACCTCAGTGCCCCTGTGAAGGACGAGATGGTGAAGTAGAAGAGCCTCACTGTGGTGTGTGTGAGAGGAGGAGATTCCTCAGATGAAGCTGAGACACCCTGCAGCTTGAGAAATACAAGAGGAAGTCCTTTGGCTGCTTCTAAATAAGGATGTGGACCTAATCCTGAGCCCTGTACTACGAAGCTAGATTTGGGGTTTAGCGAGGTAAGTTCTGGGTTAAACCTGGTCTGGCAGTCCTACGAAACTGGATCACGTCCTATCGGGTTAGATCTCTATGGCAACATGCGGCAAACTCATAACCTGCTCCGGACCAGGATAAGTTAATAATAATAATAATACATTTTATTTAAAAGCGCCTTTCATGACACCCAAGGACACTGTACAGTATAAAAACATAAAAGACATAAAATAACAGAATAAAACGGCACAAAACTGGATGATGGAGGGAGTGATTATGTGGGGTAGGATTGTCTGAACAGGAAAGTTTTGAGTCTGGATTTGAAAAGTGGGAGAGAGTCCGTGTTGCGCAGGTCAGGAGGGAGGGAGTTCCAGAGCTGGGGAGCAGAGCGACTGAAGGCTCTGCCCCCCATGGTGACAAGACGGGCTGATGGGACAGAAAGCTGGAGGGAAGAGGAGGAACGGAGAGAGCGAGAGGGAGTGGAGATGCGGAGGAGGTCAGAGATGTAAGATGGAGCCAGGTTATGGATAGCTTTGAAGGTGGTGAGGAGAAGTTTGAAATTGATTCGTTGTTTTATGGGGAGCCAGTGTAGTTGTTGGAGGATGGGTGTGATGTGGTGGAATGATGGAGTCCTGGTGATGATGCGGGCTGCAGAGTTTTGGAGAAGCTGCAGTTTCTGGAGGGATTTGTTGGGGAGACCAAAGAGGAGGGAGTTACAGTAATCAATCCGGGAGGTGACGAGGCTGTGAACAAGGATGGCTGTGGTGTGAGGAGTGAGAGAAGGGCGGAGACGAGAGATAGTTCGGAGGTGAAAGTAAGCAGAGCGGGTGATGTTATTTATGTGAGACTGGAAAGAAAGCGTGCTGTCGAGGATGACACCCAGACTCTTGACCTGAGGGGAAGGAAGGACAGTGGAGTCATTGATAGAAATAGAGAAACGGTTTGATTTGGAGATAGTGGAGGGGGTGCCTACTAGGAGGACTTCAGTTTTAGAGCTATTGAGTTGGAGGAAATTGGAAGAGAACCAGGAATGAATTTCTTGTAGACAGAGGGTAAGAGAGGTAGGAGGAAGAGATGCAGAGGGTTTAGTGGAGATGTCGAGCTGGGTGTCATCCGCGTAGCAGTGAAAGAGAATGTTGTGTTTACGGAAGAGAGAACCTAGAGGGAGAATGTAGATGATAAATAGAAGGGACCTAGGACAGAGCCTTGGGGAACACCAGAAGAGAGAGGGAAAGTGTTGGATTTGTTAGATTTAAGTTGGATGAATTGACTGCGATCAGAGAGATAGGAGGTGAACCAGGAGAGAGTAGTGTGAGAGATGCCAATAGATTGAAGTCTATGGATGAGAGTGTTATGAGAGATGGTGTCAAAGGCGGCTGTTAAATCAAGAAGGATGAGAATGGAGAGGAAACCAGAGTCAGACGCTAGGAGGAGATCATTGGTGATTTTGAGAAGTGCTGTTTCTGTGCTGTGGAGTGGGCGGAAACCGGATTGAAACTTTTCGTAGAGATTGTTAGTGGCAAGATGGGTGTTGAGTTGAAAAGCAACAGTTTTTTCAAGTATTTTGGAGATGAAAGGCAGGTTGGAAATAGGACGGAGGTTATTGAAGTTGTTTGGATCTAGACCAGGTTTTTTCAGAATAGGAGTAATAGAGGCAGTTTTGAAAGATGATGGAACAGTTCCAGATGTAAGAGAAGAGTGAATGATGTTAGTTATGAATGGGAGAAGAGAAGAGAGACAGGATTTGACAAGAGCTGTGGGAACAGGGTCGAGTTGACAGGAGGAGGGCTTGGAGTTTACGATGAGATCAGAGATGAATTGCACAGAAGGAAGGGTGAAGCTTGAAAATGTTGTCAGAGGTGAGCGGGGGCGACGGTGTCCACTCCAGAAACTGCAGCTCCACTTGTCAGGTGTTGATGGATGGTGGTGATCTTGGAGACAAAGAAGGACATTAATGAGTTGCAAAAGTCGGAAGAATAGAGATGGTTGGGAAGAGAGTCCGGGGGTTTTGTTATGTAGGAGAGAAGTGAGAAGAGGGTCTTGGAGTTGTGTTTGTTGGAGTGAATGAGACCAGAGTAGTAGTTGGATTTGGCAGTGGATATGGAGTCTTTGTAGAGGAGAATGTGGTTATTGTACATGTCGTTGTGTATTGTGAGTCCTGTTTTGTTTTTTAGCCTTTCCAGTTGTCGTCCTTTGGTTTTCAGCTGTCTTAGTGCGGGAGTGAACCAGGGTGCGGAGTTGGTGAAAGAAACTGCTCTAAGTTCCCGAATAAGTTAAAAAGACGAGGCGCTGGCCAATCAGAGACGAGAATTAAGCCTTTTGTAAAGAGGGGGAGAGAGAGAGATGAGAGAGGGCAGCGGAGAAATGAGGAAATGTGAAAGTTACGGCGTTTTATATCAATGCGATGCGCACGGCACGTAACCTATTTATTAAGAGCAGGATGAGATCTTAACAGTGACTGAAGAATCCAGTTTAATCTGTGTGATGATTAATAAATTCTTTCATTGTCAAGAAATAATTAATGACTGCACCTTGTGCACATTTGGCTGTGGATTTTTACGCATCACTTTGACTCAGATAAAGGACACAGCTCATTCAGACTAAACGGTCGATCTATTAAATGTTTGTCATGTCTGCACATTTGTGTTTTAGTCTGTTATATCGATGCAGGACATTTAAATGAACTCTGCAGCGTAACTTCTGTGTCTCTGATTGGCTGATTAAGCTCAGACTTCATTTGAAGCTGCAGCGCGTTTCCTTCTTAGATTTTAATACTCGTATTTCGCTTCATGATTGACGTTTCCTCACGTTTGAAGTCCGCAACTCAGGTGTTCTGATTGGTCAGTTTGCGTTAACCCCGCCTCTGCTCCGTGAACGCGCACAACTTCATTGAGAAAATCCAGGGTTAACAGATCCAGTTGTGAACTCGTTTCGTAGGACAGCTTATCGAGAAAGGCTCATATCTGGGTTAGTCAACCCGGGTTAGAGAAACTTATCCAAGATACGTTCAGCGACGTTCGTAGTACAGGCCTCTGTATCTGGTCCAGAGCATCAGAAAGACGAGGCTGCAGGAGCTGTGAGTCTTAGTCATTCCTGCTGTGTGTCTTCAGCTTCAGGAGATCAGCTCTCTTCTCCAATACAAGCTCCAGTTTCAATGATACAATACTAGAAAATGATTTATTTGTGTGTTTGTGTATTTGCTTCTTTTAAACTTGGTTTTAATGCATTCAATGTTTAGTTTGGACTCTTGTTCTTACAGAAAGCACCTGCTCACTCCTGCAGCAGAGGAGGAGCAGTTGGTGTCAGCAGCACCTGGAGGCTGATCTTCATCCTCAAAGAAGTGTGTGAAAGACCAGGATGTACAAGCTGCAGCAGGATCTGCAGAAGAGACAGCAGCTGCTCTCAGCCTCTGTCTCCTCCTCTGTCCCTTGTGCCTATGTCCTTTCCACCACTGTCCTCAGCAGCAAACTAAACACTACATTCTGTTTAGTAAGTCTTCATTCTTTTCAAATGCATTCATACATACACAGACAATTCAATTCATTCTTTATTAAGAACTCAGATCATCTGGTTCAAATGTTCTAGTTAAAAATAGAAAATAAAAGTACTAATACAAAACTTAGAAGTAAATGTCCCAGATCTCTTCTGAGGACAGACTAGAGCTGGAATGATCTGCTTTGACACATTCATGACTTTACACTTAAATGAATAAATAGAGTTTGTGATGGCAACAACAGCAGATCTCACAGCACACTTAACAAACATTTCACTGGCACTTCAAAAGCTCCAGACTTTCACTAATGTCCTCAAAGAGTCCTTATGTGCCACAGTCAAACTCTGCACACTCTTTTTCTCAAAGCTGTGCCAAAGGTGTTCAGTGTACGAGCAGAAACTTTTGTAAAGTGTCATTTTAACACGTTTGAGCAGATGTGACAGTTACAAGTAAGTAAATGAGCCTGTCTATAAAGCTTACAGTGCTGCATGTACAAATCTGTGTCATGTGACCAATCACAAGAAACATAGTGTCCAAGATACTTGAGCTCATCTGTGACTTGGAGAACTTTCCCTCTCAGAAAGAAATCAGGAAAAGACAACATTGTGTTCATGTTCAAATGAGTTTATAACACACAAACATCTCCATCATATTTGAGTCCCATATGTAGATGCACTTGTCTTTTTCATCTTCTGTCTCTTTCTTTAGTCATGGATGAGGCTGAAGAGCTGGACAGAGCGTTCCTCCATCCACCGAGCATGTGGACATGTGGAAGTTGCAAAATGGAGCTCGAACAGTCATTAACTCTGCTTTGTTCTGCACAAACAGCCTGACCCAGAGGAATCAGCCCACATGGGACTTATTTACAAGTTGCTCAGATAATCCATGTGTCTCCTCCTCTGGTGGAGCTGCTCCACCTGCCTCCACCATCTCCACTGCTGATGCTCACACTTTTCAGGTTCAAATCAGCTCAAAGTTGATTCAGTTGTAATAAGTTAAATAAATCCTTTCAGCTCACATGTGAACATGATGATTCTTTCAGAAGTCATCTCTCCATCTGCTGCAGGCTTCTCATCTCCTCATGCGGCTGCTCCACCACCTCCACCTTTACTGCTGCTGCAGCTTCTGTTGAAGCTTCCACCTCTGACACACTGTGGGCTCCTGTCACTGACTGAGCCTCAGCTAAAGTCAGGTCAAAGTGCACCACCTTTTCCACTCTGAGTCACAGTTTTAACACCTTTGTTTATTGTATTTCTTTGTTTTGTCCAGAACTCACACACCGGTCAAGTGGTTTGGGTCCAGAGCCTGGACTGGACCTGAGGAGACACGAGGGAGGGTCTTTGTGTTGGACCACACCAGAGGAAGAGAGAGGAGGACAAACTGGATGTAGTGTCAGTTCTTTCTCCTGCTGAGTCTGACGCTCCACAAAAAATAATGTCCACAAAAAAGAGGTAAATTAAATTCATTAGGCTCAATAGTATTTGAAAATGTCCTGACACAATCAATACAAACATGGACAGAGCAGATAGACAAAGAGCTGAGGAAGGCCCAGACTGTCTCACATTCTAAGACTCCATTTGGAAACATTGCTGTGCATATCTTGTACAATATTGTCTGAAAGCTAAAGGCCATGTACAGGAGCTTGGATTCACTAACATTGTTACATTTTGACTTGGTTGTAAAAGTGTGTGTTTGTATCAATCACATAATAAATGATTAGAATGGAGAAATGCTCACACACACACAATCTTCAGGATCTATCTGACAGTTTCTTTTTTTTAAACACTTACAAGAGCAGTGTTGGGTAAGTTACTTTAAAATTGTAATACATTATATATTACTAGTTACAAGGAGAAAACTGTGATTGTTGACTTTTTTAGATTTAAAGTCATTGAAGTCAAGGATGGTTTCATCAGCAGATCTTTATTGAACAACACGACACATCACCATTTGCAGCCCTTGCAGCTTACATCTCTGACACTGCGGCGCACTCGTTCTTTCTCGTAGCTCTTGTCTCTCTTACTTCTCTCATACTTGCACTCTCATATCAGAAATTGGTCTAAGCTTTTTAACATTGTTTTGTTATCTATCTTGGCACCTCACTGACTCTTTGTCACCTACTGTATATCTTGTAATTAAACAAAGTCAAGAACATGTGAGCTATTGCATTGATACCATATTTGTAATCTTACATACAGAATTACAGAACATCTTTAACTTTAGCTTGATATGATTTCAGTGTCACAGGATGCTACATCACAGATAACAGTAAACAATCGTAACAAATGTGTGTCAAAGGAAAAACAGCTGATGTTTGAATAATGCTTGTACAGAGCAGAATGTAATAGTATGACACTTACATTTAGCTGAATAAAACCGGAAGTCTACAACTCCTTCTTTTTTCACACAAGAATTGTGTGACCCACCAAGACCTGGATAACTTCTACTGCATAAATCAATATTACATCAGTAAATAATGACTTAAAAAAAGTAGTAAAAGTAGCAAAAATCCATTGAGCAAGTTAAATTTAACTGAACCATAATAACACAAATTGGTGAAGTCAAAACTGCTTAATTACAGTTTTTTTTTTCTGTAGCTTTGGCTCCAAAGTCAAGGTAACTGAACATGTTTCAAAACTTAACATCCAGGATGCAAAACACATTCTACTTTTGCTACAACAGTAACACCATGCCTGTCTTCACTCTTTTTGCTTAACTCCTCACACTTTTTTTGCAAAACCTTACACACAATTCTCTTAACTGTCCGGTCAGTGCTGTTAAACTATGTTTTTAGAACTAACACTTTTGCTCCACAGTGGGTGTTTCTTGGTTCAATCACCTGAACAATGTCACATGTGCTGTGACTCTTCTGACAAATAAATCTGTCCCATGAAACAACTCCATTAGGACAATAGAGTTACTTTTGTTTTAGAGAATCAGACAAGAAGTGTGAGCATATGAGGAAAAGAGGACACGAAGACAAAGACCGAAGTGTGAGGATGTGAGGAGGAAGAGGACACAGAGACAGAAGTGTGAGGATGAGAGGAGGTAGAGGAACGGAGACAGAAGTGTGAGGATGAGAGGAGGAAGAGGACATGGAGACAGAAGTGTGAGGATGTGAGGAGGAAGAGGACATGGAGACAGGGACAGATGATTTAGCCCAATGTCAGACTCTTCAGGAACACACTTTTAGCTCGTCGAGTATTGTATTTGACATTGTTTGCAACCCAACCATGTTTGTTTCACAATTCTGAATATTTTTGTTTCACAATCTCCTTAATTTCCAAAATATTCTGAACATAAATTGATTCATGTTGAAATACATTCCAAACTGTTTAACTGGTAAAGGTGAAAGTGAATCCATGTGCTGCTTTTGTTTCATGTTTTGCACAAAAAGTGCAGTTTAGAGATGAGTGTTTATCATTTTAACCACAAAGTGTTATTTTTACAAAGGTGTCAGGAGTTTTGGACAAAGTGTACATGTGCAGTCATTCTACAAGTTGTGATGAAGACAATCTGACTGGATATGTAGAGGTTTTGCCATATTTATGGCAATTTCAAATAAATGTGCCAAAGCGATTTAAAAAACCAAAACTGTAATATCAGATAAGTTCAGATTCTAAACCAGAACCTGTAACTCAATCCAAGAAAACCTAAACTTCCAGTAAAACCATATAACATTAGAACAAGACCTTTGCACCTAAAATAAAAACACAACCATTATATAAATACACTTGAAAACACATCTGAAAGCTTCTCTTTTCTCCTAATCATGTCGAAGCTTATTTAACCTAAAACATCACCAGATCTAAAGGTTTGGATATTTTTGTTTTTATTGTTTAGAAAATGTACAAAAAATTGAATACTAAGTGAATTGTTTAACCGTTTAACCCAAGCATAAAGCGTTTTCTATGTAATATCTTACTCCATTGAATTATTATTTAAAACAAAACAATATATATTCACTGTCTGTCTTACATCTGCATTTAGTTTTTTTCTTCAGCAAATTTAAAATTCTTTATTTAGTAAACATTTACAGAAAGCATTAGTCAGATTGTGTCCATGTGGGAACTATATTTAAAACATAAAACTCAAACAATAAATGATTTACAGAGTCACTCAGAAAAGGCACATTTAAAAAGTTGCTTCAGTTTCTTCTAAAAAGAATTCCTCTTTTCTATTCGGTTCTTGCTTGTATGACGTCTTAAACCTGTTAATGTCCAGTTCCATTGTTATAGTCCCGATGATCTCTGTGCCTCTCTCCAGGATCGACTTGGACACAACTTGCGTGTATTTCAGTTACTTTGTAATGATCAGTCTCTTCACTTTGATATAATCCTAAAGTTTGTATACTCCAAATTTGGATGTATTCAAACTTGATTTAATTCAAACTCCAAGAATGATTAGAGAATCAGTCAGTTCACTTTTGTCTGTAGTGTTTATTTGTCCAAAATAATCCATTTGAGAAATAAGTTCTGAAGTTCCTTGTTTTGTGACAGTTGGTCAAATTGTGTTGTTATTATTGTTGTTGTTTGCCATGACTTAATATTGATTAATTAAAATAAAAATAATAAAGTTCATATGCAAATGTTCCCCCTCAAATGACTATAAATAACTCTAAATATTCTAATCTTTTCCCTCTGGTTACTGCTGATAAGTGATGAAAACAACAGAGCAAATGAAACCTTTTTGAACATAGAAAAATGAAGAACTAAAAAAAAAGGATTGGAAAAAAAAGCAAAAATTGTGTGTTTTAAATAATATTTCAATGGAGTATGCATGTAACAAATAGGCCATTTGTTACCTAGCACCAAGCACCTTTTAATTGGAGCACTTTAAGATACATTGGCACTTTTAATAGCACACAGCACTTTTAAACATAACTTGCACTTGCACAAAAAAAATACATTGCACAGAATTGGTTTTTAAAAATTATTTATTTAATGTTTTCTCTTTTTACCAACTTTTTAGATCCGGGCACAGGTGCACTTTAATTGGAAGCTGCTGGGCCCTGGAGGAAAAGGGAAAATCTTGTTACCAATTTAAACAAATTGTGTTTGTGCAATAGGGCTAGTGCAATATCTGTTAAAGAGTGTTTTTAGTGTTGATGTGTGTGTTTAGTGTATTTTAAGAGTGTTTTATGATTGTGTTTGCTTTGTGTTCTTACCTCTGTTTCTTGTGTCCAGGTGGCAAAGGTCCCTGGTGAAACGAGCTCTCCTTATATGGTTCCAGGCCAAACCAAGTCAGAAGATTTGGCACAGGGGGGAGTTAGTTTAGTGTTTTATGGTTTAAGGGTTTTATTATAGTTGGTGTTTGGTTTTAGGGTTTTATGTAATAGTGGGTTTTAAATAGATTGTGGGTTTTTGGTTTTGTTTTTAGAGGATTAGGACTAGGTTTTTAAAGCTAATGTTAAATTGAACATCCCTTTTGTTATCTACATAGCTTGATCCAGTTAGCCAGACCAGATAAAGGCGCCTGTGAAAATCATTCTGTGTTCTGCTGCTGAAGAGTCATGTCCTCTATGCACTTTGCACTTTTTTTTGCACGTGCACTTTGTAAACTATGCTTTAAGAAAAACAAGTAAAAAATTGTGGACCACATTTTCAGTTTTTGTCTGAGTTTTTACCTTTTTCACTGCCCTCCAAAAACCGCTCAAGGCTTCCTGCATCACATTTGGCGTCAGAAGTTGTCCCGCGCTGCAGTGATAAGGTACATGATGAATACCAGACACGGAAAAGTTCAGACGGAAGAAGGACCCTGTTCGACGACGATTGACCAACAGGGGGCAAAGGCAAGTGGTCCAAAGGACAGAATGGAGGAATTGGCTGGGATGATGAAGTATTTGATTGATTCCCAGACCACAAGAGACAAGAAGGCCGAAACTGAGCGGACCCAGCAGGAGCAGCGCTGGAAGTCTGTGCAGGATCAGGTCAACAAACTTCAGCAGCAGCTAGTACAGGTGCAGGCAGAGCGATCTGCGCACCCAGAGCAGCAGCAGCTATTACAGGCGCAGGCAGAGCGATCTGCGCACCCAGAGCGGGTTTCACAAACTGTTCAAGTTACATTAGAAGGACCAACAGAAGATGATGACTATGAAGATTATGGGCCTCGTTACCCCTACAGGCCACACCGGGAACCCAAGCTTCTTCCACTGCGCCTGACGACGATATTGAACACTTTCTGACCACGTTCGAAAGGATGGCTCAGGTATGTCGGTGGCCGGATGAAGAATGGGCTGTTCGCCTGGTACCCCTGCTGACAGGCAAAGCCCGAAGTGCTTATGTTGTCATGGACATGAAAGACGCAGAAGACTACGACAAAGTGAAGGACGCCATCCTGGCCAAATACGAAATCACCTCAGAGACCTACCGTCGCCGCTTCAGATCACTTCACATTGAACCCAATGAGACGCCGAGGGAGCTTTACGTCCGTCTGAAGGAGCTGTTCACGAGATGGATTCAGCCTGAGAAGACAACCATCCAGAAGATGTCTGAGAAGCTCATCCTGGAACAGTTCCTGCGCATGGTCACACCTGAGCTGGAAGTCTGGATTAAAGAGCACGACCCCGACACCGCAGAGGAAGCAGCCCGCCTGGCAGAGGTCTTCATGTCAGCTCGACGAGGGACCAGATCTTCCTACTTTGGCCGCGAACCTCGCCAGCCCATGCCAAGTAAGTCCTTTGGGGGTGATGGGAGTGGTCCAGTCC
>JBBPFD010000218.1:0-57335 GCA_038363315.1 Mugilogobius chulae | reverse complement strand
CATATATCATGAATGAATTTCATAACAACGTGATCATCAGTCAAATAAGTAACGCAGATTCTTTGTCTCTTTCAGGAGCCTGTTTTCTAGGAAGCCCAAAGAGCCCAAGGCGTCGTCCCACAATGCAACAGGCTGGAGACTGTTTGGTAAAGCACCGGCCAAAGAAAGTGATCCCACCAAACTCACGGACGACACATCGCCGCAGGTTTGTATCACCGTGATTCCACTGACAGCATTTTTCCCACAATTCTACTAAATACTCTGAGTGGAACTTGAGCAATTGTTATGTCCTCACTTGACTCTGAGCTTTTGATTGTGGGAAAAGTTATTGTTGCATTATGCAACTCTGAAAATGTCTTAGCTTAAAGTGTGGATGACAGGTTTTTACAATTTTCTAATATGAACTTAATTTGGTAGATTCATAGACCATGCTTGTGAAAATTTGTAATGTATAATCAAGAAGTACAAATTTTATCTTAAAAAATAGCTAATCTAGGATGATATGAACATTTTTTGCATTGTTCTCGTCGTTCAAACTTCCACTTTAGATTCACCAGAACCAATCAAAACAGTGACATGTCAGTCATGTGTCAGGAATTCACACAAAAAAACACAAGGAAATTAATCAAAGAAATCTTGCCTGATATTCTCATGCTGCAGAAGTTTTCCAATTGAGTCTGATTGGACTTGTAGGAACATTCAGAAGTTTTCTGAGGCTCAGAGGGAAAGAGTAGTATCTCAGAGACAAAAATTCAGGTGTATTTTTGATCAAAAAGCAATCTTGAGGGGTGCACAGTAGCAGACTGGTTAGAGCTCTGGCTTCCCAATAAGGAAATCTTGAGTTCGACTTCTGAGTCGGACCATATCAACATCTCACGATCTCTCTGGGTGGAGTTTGCATGTTCTCCCTGTGTCGCTGTGAGTTTTCTCCGGGTACAAAAACATGCATGTTTAGGTTAATTGGGCATCACTGTAAATTACCCTGTGAGAAAATGAGAGAGTGATGTTTGTCTAATCTGCGACAAGTTGGTCACTGTCCAGGGTGTTCCCGCCTAAGGCCCAAAGTCACTGGGATAGGCTCCTGTCACCTGCCCCCAATGGGAAAAGCGGTAGAAAATGAATGAATGAATGAATGCTGAAACAGTATTAAAAACCAAAAAAAGGAGAATGTGCATTGTGAGATACAATTCCTGTACTTTGACTTTAAGCATCTGCTGATACCCGATATAAAACGATACTAGTAAGGACAGAAATACCTTTTTTTTTTTTTTTAATCAAATCATAAGACATTTGGTCATATAGTGTTATGCAACTGTATTTATAGTGCATGTCATAATTTAACAATTTAAAGATGAGGTAGCTGATTTACACACTGCAAACACAGATTTTGGTTTTAAATCTGACATGTTCCTCTCAAAAATCCTCAGACACATTATTAATAAAAACATGTATTCATTTTTGATTGCACTTACAGCTTAAAAAACACTTCTTGCAAAAAGAAAGTGAAACTGGAGAGGACCACCCAAGCACAGCCAATCAGAGCGCAGCATTCGGCTCATTCTAATTTTTTCACAGATTGCTGCATTTATCTTTTACTTTTTTTGTGGAAACACAAAGTTTTTAGTTTAAAACAAAAATAGTTAGTTACCCCAACTTTAATCTGAATAAACCTTCTGGATCAACACCAGCCAGTAAATTAGTCTCATTATGTCCAATTAAAGACACAACAATGACATCGACTGAATTGTGATACTGGAATCGGATAATGGTGCCGATTTTGCTGAATCAAGTATCGCATCAATATCCGATCCTAGTATTGGATTGGTGCATCCTACGCCAGATAAAATAATACAACCAACTTTTAGAAGTGCACTGCTATTGATTTTATGTTTACTGTGATGGCAAAAATAACATGACAAATATTTATTACAGAGTCGCAAGAACCACACTGACACGTTACTCAAGACTCACCTCCCTGAAGTCACGGAAAGAATAATCAGACTGTACCAAAATACAAGCAAACAAACTTTCACGGCTGCAACAACTTATCACTTATTGGAATCATCGTCGACTTGTTTAGTAATGGAAAAGATGTGAGGACAGACGAACAGCAGCTGCTTCTTATCTTCTCTCGATAAAACATTTCATCATCCACCAGCTCTTTATCCAAACTGCAGTTCGTAAAATCCAACGTGAGTGAAAGGGAGGACGGTGCGTTGAAAAGTTCAGAGATTAGGATGTTTTCACGTTACTTAGCGACCATGCACACACAGACACACTGCACATGTATTTAACAAGCCCCGTTCAGTGGTGCAGTGATAAAGTACTAGGTTGTATGCTTTTGAGTCTTTGGTTCTTTGATCAGCTGCATCTAATTCTTGAAGATTAAAGCTCATGTGAGGTCCTGAAGGGAGGAAAGCAGATGACACCGAACGCAGAAGAGATAAAGCATGGTTTACTGTACTTCAGCTCTTCTATAAACAACAATTTATTTATAGGAGAGGTCATATTTTCATCTGCACAGAGAAAACTGAACATACACAATACAATTCCTTGCCATGTATCCATTGTCTGACCAGTCAGTCCCTCCTTCATTCTGTTCGTATGCAGAAGGGTCTGGAACCAAAGACAGAGCCAATCACTAACCCACGTCTTTGTAAAGTTGTTGTCAAAGCATGCAGTGACTGGCTGGTCAGGCAATATAATCCACGCTTTAAACAATTTTTGCCCAGTTGAGTGGATAACTACAGGTTTCCACTAGGGATGGGACGATTTACTTGGGTCACGATTCGATTCAGTTTTCAATTTGTAGCCACAATTTTGTTAGTTTATCTATAGTAACCTTTTTTAGTTATCTTAAAAAAACACACACAAAATAAACCATAATAAATTACATTTAAAACAAGGTTGCTGTTGTTGGTGCTCAGATGGTCCACCTGTCAGTTGTTAACTCAACAACATGGACATTCAGTCAGGTCCTGCACAAGTTCATGTTTCTTCAAACATTGTGGCTATTGTATTATTGTGTGTACTATACAACTACAGGGTGTTTTTCTAAGTCAGTAGATGCAGGAGCAAAACAGATCGATTCTGGCCTTTCGATTCGGTCGCTGCATAGTTCGAATGATTTTCAAAGTTTACGAACAATTTTCCATCCCTAGTTTCCACTTCTTGCTTACCCATCTAGTCCTTCCAGCTCCTGTTGGGTATCGTCATTTTCAAAAATGTCTTGTTAAGTTACCACCTCAGTGATTTCCTCAGAAAAATTAGTGCGCAGCGCTAGAGTAGATCCACTGATACATTACCATTAATATTCAGCAACGTTGAGCGGCCACTGGAGGTAGGACACTGTGAGTACAGAAGTGGGCAAGTGTGCTGTATCTTGCTTGGGATTCAAAGATCATGTTTCACCAATATTTTGCGAAGAGTGGTTCTGGTCACTTCTCCCTCCACTGCATCTCAGATCACCTTTGTCTGTCATTTACAGCAGAACAAAATCTATCTTCAGTTACCTCACATTAGAATAGTTTTTTGCTTCGCTCAGTGATTATGCAGAAATCTGTTTTTGAGGCCCTCTTTTTTTCATGTATTTTCTTCTTCATAAGCAGCCAAGTTTCTGACACCCCTGATTGCGTCCCTGATTGACTAATTAATCTGTCATCACACCCACTGAAACTCAAAAAGAGGAACACAGTGACCAGACGATGTACTTTTTATATAAGGGGAGGCGGTGAAGAGACGCAGATGTGATAGAACACATTCAGAGCAGGTCTGCGGAGGAAGACTGTGTGTGAGAGGAGAAGAGACCGTACACATGCGCTCGCTACTGTCAATGTCCACACTTAGAAGCAGAACAGACTCGGAGTCAAAATGTATCTGTTACCCAATCGTATAAGTACTAGACTGCCTGGGAAAACTAAACTAACACTAAGCAGCAACTAACACAGTAAATATGTTTTTGCTTCTTTAAAAAACTGTGGTTGTTGTTTGATTCCAGAACCTTCCTTTAACTCCATTAGCCTGCGCTGTTGTCTGTATCTGCTCCTAAATGCTCCCTGTTGCTCTCGTTTAGCCCAGGCACTGCTGTTGTCACGACCCCTGACCCTTACGAGAAGCCAGAGATAACACTAACAGACAGGTCCATGACAGCTGCAAACATTAGCTTTAGCCTTATCACATGACACATCGAAGCGAGGGAGAGAGAGTTAGAGAGGGGAGGACAGATGTGGAGCTGGCTGCAGGACTGCTGACACGTCAAAGAGAAGACTCAGAGAAGAAAAAGACAGAGTATAAACTGTAATTAGTGAGAGGAGGAAATGTGGTGTGGGACGACAACAGAACGCCGTCATCCACTGACAATTGGATTTTAGAGCAGAGGGATTATAAATAGTTTGTATTCACGTGACTTCGCAACATTCTACAGACGAAGTTTGATTTGGTAGATTAATCCTTGTTGTAAATATAAATAGATTTTGCATGATTGCGAACAAGTTTGTGAAGAAAAGTTTAGAAATAGGATGAAAAAGACAGGAAGTAAACAAGCAAAATTAAAAAACTGACAACATCACACTAGTTCTAGTCTGTTTTTATTTCTCAAGTAAAAAAATGAATGTTTTTCAGTTGGAGAGTTTTTGCCCAATTGTGCAGAGGGATTTTTGTTTTTTAACACGAGGTGTGTGTGCAACAGCTTTGCAGAAAGAGCTGCGGCTGATTGACAAAAACTGTAGCAGCAACACAAACCAGCGCTGTTGTCAGCAAACTGCAAGAGTTTATCACTGTGCCGAAAACAAAAGTTATGCTGCTAAATCAACATTAGTGAATAAAAACCGGTTCAGATCTGATTGAAATAGCTGCTATTGTCCAGAAGTTTCCCCAGCCAACTGTATGAACAGCATATCTTTCTGCAGCGACATAAGCAGCGGAAAGTGACGTTGATCGACAATCCGTCTATAGTTGTGACTTGTGTTGCTTATGCCCTGTTACCATGAGACAGTGGGTCCCTCATTATGTCTGAATGAAGTATGAAAGTATGAAGGGATATGGACCACAGAGGTGGATGATATCGCAAAAAATAATATGACAGTTTAGTTGAAGCCAGATTACAGTGTTAGCCATGGTTGGGGTGCAAACACAGTCACTGCTCCGCTTGATGGGTCCGACGTAACCCATCGAGTGTTCTACTTCAAGAGAGGACCCCCGGAGGATATCTCACTTAGGTCCCAGATTTAAGCTTGATGATTGGACAAGAGGCTCAGGTGAAAAAAAACAGATGAAGTGATGAGCTGTAAGTGATATTGCACTTCTTTTTAGTAAGTCTAGTAACGCAGAGTTCAAAACTTAGCGGTCAACGTCACTTTCCGCTTTACTGCTCATGTCGTCTGCATTAAGATCATTTTAGTTCATTTAGTCAGCTGGGGAAACTTTTTTGATTAAAACAACAAAATGAGACGAGAGCAGCTGTTTCAATCAGATATGAACTGGTCTGACGAACGTCTGACTCCTGCAGCTTGAGACAGTGTTTTTCTTGCAGTTTTTTCACCTGAATGTAACGTGTAGGGGTCGTAGGGTTGAATTTCATTCACAAATGTTGATTTAGCAGCATAACTTTTATTTTCACACAGTGATAAACTCTTGTAGGAACCTCACAACAACTCTGACTCTGTTGTTGCTTCAGCTTGTGACAGTCAGCCGCAGCTCTTTTTGCATCGCTCATGTTGATAAACAAATAATCCCTCTATAGAAGTTAAGTTCATATATCTATATAAGTTGTTCAGTTGTTATTCATATCTGACACATTTTAGACAGATAACAGAGTGTTGAGAATTAAAAAAGCTACTTTCAGTCAGTATTATCGATCAATATTGGTAGAATTATTGAAATCATTAGTGGAACTGAAAAAGCTGGATCGATTCATTTCTAGTAAAAAACTACATTTGAAAAACTGAATGGTAGTTTTCAGATTGTCCCATTCATAAATACTGTATGTTGAATTACTGCATTCCTTCTAGTTGAGTTTCTATAATTAGATAATTGATTGAAACACAGATGTGAATAAGTTATACATGGTCAATGGTTATGGAGAAGTCATGGAAAAGAGACAGAAAACCCTCAGTTAAACTCTGCAGAAACACTGATATTTATGAATCCAAGCACAAACTATATACCCCTTGTCTTTTTCTCGTCTCACACGTGTCCTCCTCTGTGTCATGTGAACTCTCTGCTCACATAATAAACACAGCTGAAAGGTAGCAGCGGATCATATGATTAGACACATGTGACAGCTCCCCCTGCTGACGAGGAGCAGGACTGGAGCAGATGAAAGGCCTTTTGTGGTGGCTTCACAGATGTCCTCTCCTCAATGCTCTGTTGAATGTGAGGACACTGACTCCCTTCAGGACGCGTGAATCAGACATGGACAGAGCTGTGTGAGGAGGACAATGACGGCTTTAACCTCGGTCCAGAGCAAAGTGTGAGCGACAAATACCACAACGGATCGGTTTTGGTGGACAGTGTTCAAGCTAGAAATGTGTAGTTATTTTATATATGGTGATGAAAATGAAATATATCTACTAGGGCTAGGACAATATATCATTTTGCGATGTATCATGATGCAATTTGCTGTATAGAGCTGCTGCACCACGTGACTAAACATGCTGCTTTATGGCAGTTACACCATTGAATCTAATGGGAAGAAGCCTAAAATAAAGCTTCTGTGGTTTATCGTTGCCTTTTTACTACAAACAGAACAGGACAGAAAGATTTACTGTCATTGTCACAAAGGACAATGAAATTACATTTAGAGTGAGCACCCGGGCCGCTGCACCTTTGCACGCCGCCAGTCGCTCTTCCGAACATGAAATACAAAAGCAAGTATACAAAAAAACAACAACTTGATATTCTTTTTTTCATATCTTCAAGACAACAATCATGACCTTATCTAAAATTAGATATATTGCCTACCTCTATGCCAGGTATAGTCCCAGTCCTATTATCTCCACACTAATGGCCCGTTTCATGCTGCGGCTGAGTTCCAGTTTGTATGAAAACTTATTCCGTTTCATTTATTTCTATATCCAGTGGTTCACAAAATGATTTCTCTTGGTCCCCTAATGATGTGTGAATATTTGAACACTGATGTCTGAATGCAGGACTATTCAACCAGGGCCAGATTCTTCTGAAAACTGTGACCTGTAACTGTGGGCCAAATAGTTGCACAAAATTTAGGGTTACGCCAAATATCCACAGCACTATATCTGTTTCAGTAAGGAAAATAATACTGACATACTGACTTGTCAAAGCCTAATCCTGTCAGATTTCAGAAGCTAAGCATGTTAGGCCTGTGCAGTACTTGGATGGGAGACCGCTGGAGGAACCACAGGTGCCACAGTGAGACAAACAGAGGAGAAACTCGTTGTTGTGTCCTTAAGCAAGACACTTCCCCCACACTGCCTAGTCTGTCTGGTGTGTGTATGAATGGTTGGTGGTGGTTGGAGGGGCCGATGGTGCAAAATGGCAGCCTTGCCTCCGTCAATCTGCCCCAGAGCAGCTGTGGCTACATTAGTAGCTTACCACTGCACAGTGTGGAATGAATGAATAATGCAGAATGTGAGGCATCTTTGGGTGTCTTGAAAAGCGCTGTATAAATGCAATGCATTTTTAGAATTATTAAAATGTATGCTTGAATTTGAAAGCTCTACAAAAGTTCTCTGTGCTGAACCACAATTAAACAAGGACCAGATAAGTACTAATAAAATCTCAGCATTAAACCAGGACTAATCTATGAACAAGCAAGGTCTAAACAGAATTAAAACAGAACTTAAATAGGACACAATCAAGTCTAAGGAATAGGAGCCCAGTTTAAACCAGCAAGCAAGAGAAAGTATTTGTAATAGTGAAAATGGGTTGAGGGCCTTTGGAGGGCCGGTTTGGACCTAGAGCCTTAAGTGTGAATAGGCCTGCCTTAAAGGTTTGACACCTTTCAAATATGACTGGGTGATATTGCAAAAAAATCATCATTTTCTTTTGAGGTAAATAAATTCATCTACTTTTTCAGAAAGTTCCACTGTCAATGGCTAAACCCAGCTGTCAGAGGCTGATCAGTGTTTTCAGAGAGAACAAGCGACCAGGCTCTCATGTGTCGGTGTTGTGTGTGTTTTCAGGAGGAGCAGCAGCAGCAGAAGGAGTCCAGTGCCACCTCCTCCTCTCACTGTCCGTCTGCAGCTCGGAGGAAGAACCTGGAGTTTGAACCTCTGTCCACCAGCGCCCTCATCCTGGAGGACCGGCCCTCGTGAGTCTCACACCCACCCACACACTCCTCTTTTTCTGCTCAAAGTAACAATGGTGACTTTTTTCTGACTCAGGTGGCAGTTCACTTCAGAGTCATTAACCATTTTGACCTATTTTTCTTAAAATTTCTAACTAGGGCTGGGCGATACTGACAATAATTAATATTTTGATCATTTTGTGTCCTGTTTTCAGACAATATTATTAGAAACGAAGCATCAAACATGTCTTTAAATGTATTAGTGGAAGTTTAATGATCAGACTTTAGGCATGTGTTACCAATTGATCAGTTAACTAAGAGCAAAACTAGCCTCAGTGTCTCAATAATCAGACCAAATATCTGACCAGACTGCATTTACAAGAGCACAAGCTCAGTTGCTAGCATGCTAATTAACTGTTTATAAAGAGAAGAAATCTTAAAGGGGCACTGTGTAAGATTGAGAGGAATTTTAATGATCACATATAGTCCACAAACATTTAAATCATATTGATTCTTTACAACATGAATACTTAAGAGAGCACTGTTAACCAATCCACATCAAGTGTGATACATTTATATGTATTTGAAATATTTTATTACGGGCCGGAATGTGGATCATTGACGCTAGATGTCATCATGCTTAATAGGCAAAATGCATGTGAAAGGTCCCTCTAGTGTTCAAAAGTGGAAATCACTTTGTTTGTTTGTTTTTCTTACATAGTGCCCCTTTAAAACAGCTAAACAAGATTTTCAAGTAAAAAAAAATTAAGAATAAGTGTGTATTGTGCTTACTAACTAATACAAACTATGCTCAACTAGAGACAAATGAGTGATCAATTAACTAAATAAACATCTTTGAAATTTATTTGAACATTTACAGTGTAATTTTCTTTATTTGTACAGCCTTTTCTTTGCCTTTTTACTGCAAATGATCTACTCAATATTCCGATTTTGCATATCTTCTAAACCAGTGGTTTCCAAAATGGTAAACCTGGGGGTCGTGAGATGATTTCAAGATGTAATTTTACTATTATGACTTGTTTTTTATTCTGTTTTATAACTTTATCATTCGGTTTGACTGGAATTTGGTCATATCTAGCAATAATTCTACAAAGAAAACTGAATTTTAGCCCAATTTTTCCAACTTGAAAATTTTTAAAGACATCCATTTTATTCTTCTGCGGGAATGGCGAGTTGGTTACATCAATATTTTGTGGGTCTCGGTCTGAAAAGTTTGGAAACCACTGTTCTAAACAACAATTACGATATTACCGTAATTTCTGGATTATAAGCTGATACTTTTTCATGAGCTTTGAACTATGCGGCTTATAAGATAATGCAGCAAAATTATAGACTCTCATAGACTTACTATTGACAAGTGCGGCCTATATATGTACTTTATCATTTTTCTTACTTAAATCTAGTGGGTGCGGCTTATAATCAGGTGCGCTCAATAGGGCAGAAATTACAGTAACTAAAATTCCATCTTTTGCAAACCTCTACGTCGAACTAAAATTATCTAAAATTCAGAATGAAATTATTTCTGAGCCTTTGGAGCATAAACAATTGTCTGGACTCTGTGGAAATGAGGCTTTGTACTTTTAGCTTCTGATTCTGATGGACTCTAATCATAAGTGAGAACAAGCTCTGCACAGGAGAAAAACTAAATCTAACACAATTTGTGATTGCAGTTTTTGGCATCAATAACTGCTGATAATTGCTGATGCTCTAATTTCCATTTTAAAGCAGAAATAAGTAATCTTTTGACTTTGTTAAGTGTCTTTGTTGGTCTCTGTGATGGTTGAGAATCCTCCTCTAAAAATATCGGCACAAATCATCAGCCATTTTCTACTATGTCGGCCAATACCTTTATAAAATCTTAAATATCCACCAATACTTACACCAATATACTGCTCATTCCTACACTGTATTTGTGTGGTGACAAGTGTATCGTCTCAGTATAGACCCCAGTGACGTCACAGCTCTGGAGGCAACAAAGACGAAAACTCATAGCCGACGCACTAAAAGTTCGAAGTTTTATCGTGGTTAAAATGTCGTTTTGTTGTGAACTGTGACTAAGACCTTTGTGTCTAAAGTTAGCCTGACATTACCCAGACGTGCAGGGCAGTTTCATGTTCAACTGATCTGTTTTATTTAGAAATGTAGCTAATACTGTACTGTTGTCAATCATTCAATTATTATACACACGACCCACGAACCCACCAGTAAAATGTTTAGGCATGGTTTAGTCCTGGTTTAGACCTGGTTCAGTCCAGGTTTAGTCCTGGTTTAGACCTGGTTCAGTCCAGGTTTAGTCCTGGACTGAACAACAACAACAACAACAACAACATTTGACTCTAAAATAGGCAAAAAAAATCCACATATTTAACAGTTACAATAAACACATGTTTATTATGAAGTAACAGTTGCCTATTTTATATGTGTAGCTCTTTTTATGTATTCGTTTTGCTTTTTGAGACTTATGAGTGTACTTTGCAGAAGCCATTATTAAAATTGATTATTGATATAAAATTCAGTTAAAAGCTGAACCTATAATTTGCATCTTTAGCCATTATGATGTAATATTTGCTACCGGCACTGGTAACGGTAACGGCACCTATCATGAGCAAAGTATCGGTATCGGATCGATTCCAAAAAAATGGTATCGGAACAACACTACTGTATATTGTGTTGTGACAAAAGTGTATTGTCTCAGTATTAAAATCCACCAGTAAAATGTTTTGTATTCACATCCAGGCATTCTTCACAGTTTCACTCTCACCTTTTTATTTATTTATTTTTGTGAATGGGACAGAGCATGTTAATGAACAGTGTTATGTGTTTGTTTGTCCACTTTATGTAAAGTGTCTTTGAGTGTCTTGAAAAGTGCAAGTGTGATGTATTATTAACAGACGTGTTAAAACATTGATGTAAGCACACCGGATCACTGCCAAAGGCTCATTTTCTTTTCCGTTGTCCAAAGAGCAGAAGTCACAGTGGGACGAACAATAAAGTACACTTCACGTCTACAGACATTGAAGTAAACTCATTATTCCTTAAACCCCATTGCACAATAACTGTAAATGTAATCTGTGTACAGTCTAAACCACTGATGTCAAAGTAGATGCAGAGATACTTGTCTGTTCACTACAGTAGAATGTCACAATATCTAGTTTTAGTGTTACGATTATTGCGGGCTATTTAGCGATTATTCACGATAATGACAAATTTCATTAACATTGTGGAATATGTCACTTTTCCTCAAGTTTGTGACCAATTTAATAAAATCAAATTTCCTAAAGAAAGAAGAATGCTAAACTTTTGTTTTGGATTGAAAGACATAATTTGTTAGGGAACACTTGGTGGTAGTCGGAGGTTGAGGCGCCAGGTGTTAGGTGAATCACCTCTGCTGAGTTGCCCCAGGGCAGCTTACTGTCACGGTGGACAGCTCCCTGACCTTTTGCTAGTAATAAAGATTACTAGCAAAACAGTAAAGACATTTTTCTTTATTTTAGGGCTGGGCCATTAATTGAAAAATTGAGAGATTGAATCGCCAATTATTGGTGGTTGGTTTTGAAACGAAAGATTGAAAACCAACCTTTTGTCAAAAAAAAATGTGTAGTTTGGAACTAAAAACTTTGAGGTAGAATATAGATCTGTTTAAAAAAAATCTAAAACATGGGAATATTCAAAGTTTTTGTTTTGTTTTATGTTCATGTATGGCATTTAACCTAATAATCTTGACATCCCTACTCTACAGTCACATTGTGCAGGCTTTGTGTATCGTATGTGTATTAAGTGAAATGTTGTTGTTTTAGAAACCTGCCGGCGAAGTCCATGGAGGAGACCCAGAGGCACAAGCAGGAGTACGAGGAGATGGTGGCAGGGGCCAAGAGGAGAGGTAAAGCACCACAGATATTTGGACATCTGCTTTACCTGTGGAGCACTGACTATAACACACACACACCTGAAGACTAATTAATATCTTGTAGAATGTTGCATACACACACAGAAAGTGTCAGGCCTCTTATCTTTATCTTGCTGATCGAAGCAACAATCCAACACCACAAACAGTAAAGAATAAGTCAGTTCTCATATTTAAGGACAAAAACAGCAATATGACTAAATTATTTGCCATACACTAAATATATCTGGTTTATATCTTATAGAAATGAAAGAAGCTCAGAGGAAGAAGCTGCAGATGAAGGAGAGACATCGACATGAGGACAGTATCTCCAGTGCCATGGTTGTGTGGAACACGGAGATTCTGCCTCACTGGGACACGATGTATGTGCACCTGCAGAACACACACTACACATGATACTACAACTGTGTCTTTTGTATGTTTCTATACTGCATGTTTGTGTGTGTTTGTAGGAAGGGAACGCGGCGTGTGAGGGAGCTGTGGTGGCAGGGGCTTCCTCCCAGTGTCAGAGGCCGAGTGTGGAGCCTGGCCATCGGGAATGAGCTCAACATCACTCCAGGTACACGTGTGTTTAGTAATAATGACATAATGACCATAATCTATTTAAATCTGAATATATACTTTAAGTTAAAACACATCGTGCAAAGGGCTGAGTTAAAGTTAACCCTTTAAACCACGGTGGCACAGCGGTTAGCTCTCTGGCCTCATAGCAAGGGCGTGGAGGTTGCATGTTCTCCCCGTGTCTGTGTAGGATTCCTCTGGGTATTCCAGTTTCCCCTACCACTGAAAACATGTTTATTAATGCCTCCCCTCCCCCTGGACTTCCTTGCAAAAGAGATTTTGACTCTCAGTGGGACTTTCCTGGTTCAATAAAGGTCAATACATGATGGAGAATTACAGATTCAACTTCTGTCTCTCATGTAAAATAATACAGAGAGATGAAATATCAGTTTGGATTCTCCAGGATAAAGTTTCAAATCTCTCATTTACTGGATTGTTTTTCAGCTCTAAAACAATAATACATATCATCAAACAACTTGTTGTGTTCAAAAGCGCTCCTTTCTGGGACTGAAACACTGTTTTCTAGTTAATATACAACAGTGCCGTCTGTTGGTTGTTTAACAAAACCACAAGTGATTGAAACTGCTGAAACAAAGCAGAATTTGTGGAGGTTATGTGACCTGAAGAGAAAAGGTCATCACCTTACTGAGCAGTACTTAACATAACAGTCCTGTTTTACTCCCTGCTTTGAAAAATAACAAGTTACAAGATTATGTGAGCTAATAGTTCTTTGGTGAAGTGGTTACACCCTTTAATTTACTGAGGCCACAGAATACAAAATAATCTGGTTGTATAAAGTTAGACTGTTAAATTCAAGGACATGCCAAAGTCAGAGCTTAAAGAATAAATTCCGGAAGTATATAGGCTACTGGGAACAAAATGTTAACCTTACAGTTTAGACATTCTAGGTTCTTTGATTGTGGTTCTAATGTTCAACTATTCTGTTCTTCCTTCAGAACTGTATGAGATCTTCCTGTGCAGAGCCAAGGAGAAGTGGAGGAGCTACAGTGAGACCAGCTCAGTCAACGACAGTGAAAGTGGTCAGTAGTTTCCAAGTACAAGTGCTTTTCCATTCTGCAAAGCACGTACAGTAAATCCTTAAAACTGCTGCTCCTCTCGTCCCTCCTGCAGCAGAGGGAGCGTCACTAGCAGACAGAGAGTCCAGCCTCGATCTCATCAAACTCGACATTTCCAGAACCTTCCCTTCTCTCTTCATCTTCCAAAAGGTAAAACTGTTAAACTGCATCTGTTTAATCTTCACTACATGTCTACATTGTTGTTCCACCATTACAGAAGTGAAAAAACACTAGTAACTAACAACAACAAGCCTGATTTAGAGTTTTTGGAGTTGATGTCTGTCATTAAACAAAGCCGTAAATCATGGTACGACTTCAAATCAAATCAAATAAACATTAGTGACTATGTAGTGACCGCAGTGGGATTTTTACAAGTTAAGAACGCACATTTATTAATATTTCTATTCATATTTAAGCCACTGTACCTAAAATGTTTATTGAAGTTCACAATTAAACAAAATAATGTTGATAAATTAGTATTAAACATGTTAAACTCTTAAAATGCCTTTAATTGAACATGAAATCACTGTTTCACAATTGGAAGAAAAACCCAAATCAATGGCAGTTACAGCTAAATAATAAGTCCTTACTCTGAATTAAGTCTCAGGTCTTGGTCTCAAGTTCAAGTCAAGTCCCAAACCAAAGAGAGACAAGCCCAAGTCTAGTCAAAAAGTCAAAGAGAGTCAAGTCCAAGTCAAGTCCAAGTCAAAGAGAGACAAGTCCAAGTCAAAGAGAGACAAGTCCAAGTCAAAGAGAGACAAGTCCCAAGTCAAAGAGAGACAAGTCCCAAGTCAAAGACAGACAAGTCCAAGTCAAAGAGAGACAAGTCTGAGTCAAGTCCAAGTCAAAGAGAGACAAGTCCAAGTCAAAGAGAGACAAGTCCAAGTCAAAGAGAGACAAGTCCAAGTCAAAGAGAGACAAGTCCAAGTCAAAGAGAGACAAGTCCCAAGTCAAAGACAGACAAGTCCAAGTCAAGTCCAAGTCAAAGAGAGACAAGTCCCAACTGAGTCCTAGTCCTCTCAAGTATTTATCTCAAATTACTGAACGCATCTTCTGTTTCTACAATTTCATTTACATTTTCATAAATAATCACTTTTAGAATACATTTCTGTTCACAAAAAAGTGAGGAGGGCATTTTCCAGTTTGTTCATGTATAATTAATTACACTTTATTTTTTGAAGAGAAGCATCAGTCGCGTCAAGTGACTGAGTTCCAAGTCTTAATCCCTTTTATCAAGTCAAGTCTCAAGTCATCAAAATATGACTCATGCCACGACTTACAAGTCCACACACCTAAAAACTCCAATAAAGTTTGATGTCATAGTTAAAATCATTATAATTGTCGCTAGCTGCACGGTCAGTTCCAGGTGCATGATGGGATAGCATGACTTA
The DNA here is from genome assembly GCA_038363315.1 of Mugilogobius chulae. NCBI lineage: Eukaryota > Metazoa > Chordata > Actinopteri > Gobiiformes > Gobiidae > Mugilogobius > Mugilogobius chulae. The sequence goes on along the minus strand of JBBPFD010000218.1, from coordinate 42,119 downwards.
TATTTTGTATTAACTGTGTGTGTGTGTTACAGGGCGGTCCGTACCATGACCTCCTCCACAGTGTGCTGGGAGCCTACACCTGCTACAGACCTGACATCGGCTATGTGAGTCTGAGACACAAGTCAAGGGTTTTAACGTGCCTTTGGTTGACTTTTTTGTTGGGTTTGATTTGACCATTTTTACTCACCAGACTCAGCTGAAACTCGGTGATTTATTAGTTATTAATAGGGATGGGTATCGTTAAGTTTTTTTCAATACTACTATTATCGATGCTGCTTATCAATCCGGTATTTTATCGGTTCTCACAACAAAAACATTGCAATCTTTTATACTGAAAAATGTCTGCGCGTTGTATTCTAAACAAAGCTTATACAATAAAAAAGAGTAGAAAAACAACAAAACATAACCAAATAGGTTTATATCATCATCATAAAATGTATGTAAATGTATTTCTTTATTTGTTCTTTATACATTCTTTTTACAGTGTTCCAATGCTTCTTCCTTTGTGTGATCAGAGCAGCCACAGTTTGTGTTGTGTAATAGTTATGTGGCAGATTAGGTGTTGTAGTCAACACTAAAACACCTAATCGCAGCCAGCTGACAGTTTTCATGCATCTTGAGCACACACCCTTTCAGCGCTGCTTTGTTCCGGTGCGCGCTGTAGTGTCAGGCCGTTTTCTCTGCTTGAGTGTGTGTGACGGTGCGCTCAAAGCCTGGACCGGAGCGTACTTCAAAAACACACACGCAGACATGCTGAAATGTACCGATACTACGTCGCGCACGATCAAAGCAGAGCCGACATGGCGCATGCACGGGATGGATCTTATGAAACCGATAAGAGGATGGATAGGGCTGGAGTCTCAGTACCCATCCCTATTTATTAGGCATATGAATACCACCCCCTTGTGCTTCTCCCCAGGTCCAGGGCATGTCCTTCATCGCTGCAGTTCTCATCCTAAACCTGGAGGAGGCAGACGCGTTCATCACCTTCGCAAATCTGCTCAACAAGCCCTGTCAGATGACCTTCTTCAGAGTGGACCACGAGCTGGTAACTCCACAACACACTGTTCTTTCTGTCAGTTCAGCCAAATCAGTGAAAGTCTTAAGTAAGGGGATGCAATACGGTCAAGTCCCCGATTCAAGTGAGGAAAAAGGGACCAAGAATATTTGTTCTAACTAGGCATGTCACAGTATAATTTTTTAGTGTTACAATTATTCAAGACAACACTACAATTTTTCACAATTAGTACTATAAAAACCAAACAACAGTGAATTCTTCTCTCAATTTCTAAAATGTCAACTTTTCTCAAGTTTTTCATAAACTTTGTAAAATCCGAATTCCTAAATAAAAAATATCTTAATGTGACCAAAACATTTATTGCAGGCTTATTCAACTTCAGAAGAATTTTCCTTCTGAAATGGTCAATACATTATTTGAATATTTAAATCCATAACAACCCTTACAAAACTGCTCTTTTTTTTCCACTACGGTAAAAAATAAAAACTAATTTATACACACTAATTATCTGCTTTTTTTCTATAAACTTGGCTAAGACCAAAACTTGAACTGATTTGTTGTCCAACCCTAGTTGCTAATGAATGAAAAAACGTATTTGGCACAATTATTATTCTTTTGTTCTTGTGATTATTAACTTAACTGACTACCCCAGTTCTAAAAATACATTCTATTGGCTGTTATAAGTTCTCCTTCCTTTTATAGCAGCCTTCTTTGAGTTAATATTGCTTGTTTTCCCTTCGCAGTCAGGAAAATGAGCTGCAGTTTGCGAACTGCCTTCAATGTCATAGACAAGAACGATATGATATGGCCCAGCTCTAGTATTAAGACTATAAGACAATACAGTTGGGAGAAGAAGTGTTTTATATTTTTACTTCCAAAAGTCTACTAGACCAGACTAAATAATGCTGTTATTATTGTTTAACTGCATCATTGAGGTTCAAGTCATGTTTTTTGCATCTCTTTCTTTGTCTCTGTTAAATACTTTTGTGTGTCTGTGTGTTGCCAGATGCTGAAGTACTTTGCAGCCTTCGAGGTGTTCTTTGAGGAGAACCTGCCTCGTCTCTTTAACCACTTCCAGAGCAACAACCTGACCCCTGACCTCTATCTCATCGACTGGTACGCTCACTCAACACACTCTGAACGTTAGCGCTCTCGTTCAAAACAGGGAGAAGCCAGACTAAAGCAGGAGAGGTTTTCGTGAATGGATGCAGCTGAAAGTTACTTGTCTCTATCTTCTCAGGATCTTCACGCTGTACAGTAAGTCCCTCCCTCTGGACGTGGCGTGTCGTGTGTGGGACGTGTTCTGTCGGGACGGCGAGGAGAGCCTGTTCAGGACGGGTTTGGGGATACTGCGTCTGTACCAGGACATCCTGCTGCAGATGGACTTCATTCACATCGCTCAGTTCCTCACGCGGCTGCCTGAAGACCTGCAGGCTCACACGCTCTTCCACGCCATGGCCAACACGCACATGGTCAGCCGCAACCGCCGCTGGACACAGGTCAGTCTGGTTCTCTGCTTTCAGCTGTGGTGATGGGCAGGACAGTGACGAGACACTAGGGATGTCACAAGATCTAATTTTAGTTTAAGGAATATTGCAAGACAACATTTTTGATTAGTTGATAATTCAGGATTCCCCGACCAAACACAATAAAATCTTTTATTTTCTTTTATCATGTCATGATTTTCTAAGTTTGTGACTTTTGTAAATGTATTATTTTAAGCAAATTTGTGAAGGTAATCCTCTTGTATGACAGAAAAAGTTGATACTTAGGTTTATTAAAAGACTTTTTGCTCAAATAAACCTTTTCTTTGGACTCAAAGATGTTTTAGCAATACCAATATCTATTTGCCTTGTTGTTAAAAGCTCATAATGGCAAATCTAAATGACCATATTAAATCCTATTAACTGTGGCGGTCTTCATCAGGATGCACTGTGCTCATTTGTTGTATTACCTACAGAGCACCTGACACTTTATACTCACACTCCTCTGGGACCCAGCTAAGGCACTCACTTTCTCTTTTTCTTTTTACCTTCAACCAATATTCATTATTTGTCCTGTTTTGCTATCCGATAATTGCAGATACCAATGTTGGATTGTTAATCCACAACAAGGCTCACAAATGTACTTCATTCATTTCTACCGCTTAATCCTGTTAGGGTCGCGGGTGACTGGGCCTATCCATGACTTTGGGCCTTAGGCGGGAACACCCTGGACAGTGGCCAACTGCCGCAGGGTAGACAGACAAACATTCACTCTCTCATTCACTCACTAAGGGAAATTTACAGTGATGCCCAATTAACCTAAACATGCATGTTTGGAGGTGGGAGGAAACCGGAGTACCCGGAGAAAACCACGTGACACGGGGAACATGCAAACTCCACCCAGAGAGATCGTGAGATGTTGATAGGTCCGACCCGGAGTCGAACCACGACCTCCTTAGGGAGCCAGAGCTTATGCACCATCACCACGCACTAATTAGCCCAATCAAACAATTTATGTAATAGAAAGCTGCAGACATAACAACTTTTACACAAAAAAATTAAATGGAATATATTTATGCAGATATGAAAGTTTTTTTTGTATAATACTCTGCCAATGCCAAAACTGAACCTACTGTTTTGCCCATCCCAAGTTTCTGGAAAATCCAGATGATGTATAAAAATATATCGTCTGGCCACCGTGTTTGGCCGTTAAGAATTTCATTTGGGTGATTGACAGATTAATTAGCCAATCAGAGACACGTATCGTCTCCTGTATGAAATCATAATGGCTGCTTATGATGAAAAAAATACATGAGAAAATTGGAAAAAAAAAATCTTGTGGAACTGAAAAACATTTTAATGTGAGTGAAGTTAAATTTTCAGCTCCTTTGTTTCATGTGAGTCACGCAATTAAACTAATCTGATTGGCCGGTACATTGTGGATTGATCACAATGAAAATATGGGCCAAATCTACCTAAATGACACAGATATTCCAATTTGACACATGATAATGTCTAAACTCCAGACAGCTGCCAGTTGTGTGGACCTTGTCTTTGCATTTTGGTGCTTTAGGATGACATGTGTGGAGGGATTCTTTTTCAAACTCAAATTACTTTGTGTAATGTTCTTCAACTTAACTGCTGTAAAACTATGATAATTATTCACTAGGATATATATATACTATCACCAAACATTTCTTGTCTCCAGGTCTTCTCTGCATTAATGAAAGACTGCAGTAAAGAGACTGACAGAAACGGCAGCCCGGCGCTGAGGAGCTAACGGCGGCTAACGCACCGAGACGCAACTCAAACTCCTCCTGACACTCGGACTCAAACCGGGAGAGTGTCCTGTTCGGTCCGGTCCACAGCTCCGGGTGAAGACTGTCCCAGAGGAGCAGGACCAAAGCTCATTCCACAGTGGTCCAGCTGTGGTCCGCTCTCACACTGTGTCTATGAAGTGAACGAACTCCAAACAAACTCCACGTCCTTTTGACCTCTGTTCCATGTTTACATGCACTTGAGAAGGTTTGTACAACGCTTCAAAAATACACATTATTTTATTTTACTGGCAGTATTTTTTTTTACAATGTTGATGTCCCAGAGCACTAACGAAAGACTGAAAATGAGGAATTCCCCAGGTCGTAAAGTAACATTTCTGATGCGCAAATCAACTAAATATACATGGTTCTTCTTTTTACATTTTGTCTTTTGCAAACCACAATAATAATCTTTAAAAAATATTCAAGCAACTAGACGTGATGTGGTTAAAAGGACGATAAAAGTAATGTTGCATAAAATGGACTCTTTTTTAGACAATTTTGCCAAATGTAGCAAATGCAAAAATACTTCTAGGCTGAGTTCATGTGTCCGTTCTACAGGCCAATAATATTTAACACAGGCAGCTGAAAGGAATAGTGTTTAAATGTGCTGTTGTAAAGCGAAAAGTGAAAGGGTTAGTCACTAAGAGAAATCTCCAGATTGAAAATGCATGGAATTACCTTTTAGATATTTCATGACAAAGTACAATGTTATTAAAGGGACTATATTCGATTTTTTAATCAGGTATAGTCCCTTTAATCAGAATCAGAAAGGATTTATTGCCGTTGTCAGTGAACAAACAATTCACAAACTAGGAACTTGCTACGATGTAATGTTCGACATATAACACAGAAAGTAGGAAAACAGACTCTTACTGACCCATCTCAGCTCAGAGAATTAATAAGTCTCATGCAAGAGGTTAAACATGCTGTGTTCATGTGCATCTGTGTTTAGAAAATCGTTAGCCCGTCAGATGCACCGGAGTTAGCCTGTTATGTTAATGTTATGATCATAAACAAACGTCATTTGTTAATGTTCACATACAGAACATCCATACTGCACTAGTGGAGTTGTATTGAGACGGTCTTGGTCTTAAGACTGGTCTCAAGTCTTGCACTCAAGCTAATTTAGACAAGGTCTTGTCTTTGTCACGAGAGTACTTGGATTCGGCCTAGTCTTAGACACAGAGACCACATTTCATTAGCACCAAGCTCTGCTAAGTTTCCACCAGTGAAAATAAGCACTGCTCAAATGAAATCTGCAATCATTTTATCCATGCAAAGAAATGCTTTTTAGACAATGGAATTGGCATTGCTTGAAACAAAAATAAATACTGGGGTGAAACCATCATTTTTATAATCTCAATTCTCGTTAAGATCAATAAGATCAAGTAGACACTGATAAATGTATAAATTACAAAGATGGTTTTGATTTGGTCTCAGTGTACTGTGATCCTGGTCTCGACCCACAGTGGTCTCAAATACAAACAAGTAAAACAAAAACCAGCAACTGAGTTTGAGAAGCTTTTTTCTGTATGTGACCATTAGAACATTTGATACTTGTTTGTGGCTAACGTAACTTAGGCTAAACACGATCTGAACGGCAAACAACTCAATCAAAAGATTATTTTCAGGCTGTCCAGACTTTCTGCAGTTCTCCTCTAAATCCAATGTAATTCTCCTAAAAAAATAAACTTGCAGAGCGGATAAAGAACAGATTAAAGACTTGTACGAAAGATATTTGAGTCAGCTTAGCCACGTAGCTATTCTAAATTTATAATTTAAGTATTTAGGCTTTTTTTTTTTTAACTCAGAATTGATGGTTAAACATATCTTTTAGTTTGCCCTCCTTGGCCTTGACATCATTCTGACATTTTGATACCTTTTTTAAGTTTTACAAAGATGCTAAGCTGTATTTTTTTGATTACGACACTGCAGGACGATAAAGAGAGATTCGAACTGTCTCCTTGTCAGTGCATGTAAACATCCTCGAGTCAAAGCAGAGAACACAGTCTGCCGCCAGAACAGGTGATCTTCTGTAGAACTCCATTCTTTTGTACAAAGTAGTATTACTAATCCAGTTTAACAATGAAGTACAACGAAACTGTGACCGCCGCGGCTCCAAAAACGTGATTTTATTAAACTAACGTACGCTCTTTTTAAACACATTTCAAACTCGTGCTGCTGAGTGAGGTCAAAAAGGCTTTTCTAGTCGAGTAGGCGAACTTTTGAACTGAATCAGAAGTAAAGCTGAGTGTCATTGGAAAGTGGAAATACTGGTTCTAAAGTTAGTGTGTAATTAAAGTCTGTTAACTCTTTTTCTGCCAGTCCTAACGTCATTTTGAACCTCATAGCCGCCAGAGATTTTCCATCATTTTAAACAATCTTCTCATAACGTCAAGGTAAACGTTCTTTTTTTTTTTTAATCCAGATGAAATTCTCATTGTTCTGTCTGTGTATCGATATATCTATTAAGAACACAGATAACTAATATAGATACATCAGTTAATAAAAGAAATGTAAATAGCAATACATTTTCTCAAAAACGTTCCACTAGCCTGATGAAATTTGCTCGAGGGTTGCGTCTAACTCCAGGCTGCATTTGCCAGTCCATTCTAATAATGAACTAATCCATTCCTTTATTTAAGTCATTTGAAAATATTTATTTTCATCAGAATCAGACTATTTGTGAGATAAAGAGATGGGGGAAAAAAAACGCCCTTTTGGGAAACAAACTATATTTCAGTGTTATTTTTTCTGTTCTACATTTTGGAGAAAGAATACAGTACAGACCAAAAGTTTGGACACACCTTCTCATTCACAGACTTTTTTTTGTATTTTCATGGCTCTGAACATTGTAGATTTACACTGAAGGCATCTAAAGTAGTAATTAACACGTGGAAGTAAAGTACACAGCCAAAAAGTGTGAAACAACTGAAAATATGTCTTATTCTAGGTTCTTTTGCTGAGATTACTGCTTTACACACTCTTGACATTCTCTTGATGAGCTTCAAGAGGTCGTCACCTGAAATGCTCTTCCAACAGTCTTGAAGGAGTTCTCAGAGATGCTTAGCACTTGTTAGACCCTTTTACCTTCAGTCTGCAGTTTAACTCACCCCAAACCATCTGGATTGGGTTCAGGTTTGGTGTCTGTAGAGGCTCATCACTCTCCTTCTGGTCATTCATGGTGTTTATTAACCTGGCTCACGCCAGATGGATCTCTGTTGAACTCCTATCTGAGTTCTCACTATATCCATCTGGGACTTGACTCGCTGAAAGCGTTCGAGAAAAGGTGGGGCGTTTAGTGAAATACTTCAAGCATATTGTGTGGGGCCTACCTTATTTGAGCTAGCCAATCACAGCAACAACTCGTAATGGTGTATCCAATGTCCGCGTGAGATAGAACAAGTGTCACACATACTGCTCTTTTACTCCGTATTTCTGCTGAAACCACATCAAAAGCAGCAGAAACACGTACATCCACGGGAGCCACCGTCTTTGTTTAGCTTGAATCAGACTCGGCTGCGGCACCGGAGAGCTTACGGCCCGTGTTAGCCCGCCCTGCTACAATGTGATTGGTTCAAAACCACGCTGCTGTGATGTGATTGGGCTGATCATCGCTTGGTTCGGACTCTCAAACCAATCGAGCCGGACGAAGGCCAGATGGTTTATCTAGTGTTTGTGAATTCACAAATACCGCGAGATAAACCATCTGGCTGGCCAGGTTAGGTGTTTATATCTTCAGTGTGAATCTACAATGTTCATAGTCATGAAAATAAAGGAGTCTCTTTGAATGAGAAAGTGGGTCCAAACTTTTGGTCTGTACTGAATGTGTAATAAAGTAATGTTTTGAGGATTATTATACAAGGTGTAGATAGTTAAATGAAAAATAACAAGTTTTTGTTTTTAGTAAGTAAGCTTTAATTGTACAATCGCTTCACAGTGAGACTCCCCACTCAGTGACAGCAGCAGCCCCGGAGCAGCTCAGCAGAGGCGATTTGTCTAAACACTGCGCCTCAACCTCCAACCACCACCAAGCGCTCTTTAACATGCATGTTATTGGTTGGTGGAGAAACCCAAGAACCTTGACAAAGCCACCCAGAGAGAAACATGCAAACTCCACACAGAAAGGCCCGTGCCGAGCGAGAGTCGAACGCGCAACCCTCTTGCTGTGAGCCCAGAGCGCTGTCCCCCCTGCCACCGCTCTGTTGGTTAATCATTAGACCAACAGAAGCACTGCCATAGACCACATCAGCTCTCATATTTGTGCTGCACAAAGTATATTCATTCCAGACTCTTTTATAATGGAAACATTGTACTTAGCTCCATTTATGAAGAAATAAAATAGTTTTACTTACTCGACAAGTTAACTTTGAGTCTCTGAACAGCAGCAGCTACAAGGCCAATGTAGCAGCTGCTGCAGCTATTGTTTCTTATTCTTTTCTTCTTTAGAATATAAAAAACATGCTCTGAACTTACTCAACAGTATTGTATTTGCTTATATATTTCACTGGTTTCAAAGCATTTCTGACAAGACAATTTGCCTTAAAATGTGAAATCAGTTTAACAATGAGGTACATAAAATGTTATTAACCTACTAGCAAATAATTTGGCTCAAAGTAAGTAATGCTCTTCAAAGTTCAAAACAATTTGGGTCTGTAAATAAATAGCTCTTTAGTTTGTCAACATTTCTCAATGTAGTCTCAATCTTAAAATCTTGAGTCTTGAAATTCATGTTTTGCCGGGTTTTGGAATATTATGAGCTATTTTATATATTATCTTGATATTTTAGTATGATCCTTATTAGAAACACTGATACAGACACATGCTTCAGTGCTAAGTTGGTCAAAAAACAATACTGCTCTCAAAAACGGATAAAACAGGCTGGGGGCTTCGGTTTGTCCAGGTCTGTCCTGTGTTCATCATTCGTTCTTGGCAGAGAAAGAGTTAAAACGACAGCAGTTTTCCAGAGTTTTCCAGTTTCTGACTTCCAATGGTGCCCAGCTTTACTCTGACGGCAACACGATTACAAACTTATCAGTATTTTTATCATTTCCACAGCACTTTATGAGCAGCGACAGGAGCATGGCTTTTAGACGACTTAGACTTTTCTTCTCTGCTTTATGGATTATCAAACTTTTTTACTACAAACAACAAGTGTCAATGCAAATGCCAGAGTCAAGTCTCGGCTTTCTCAAACTTTTTTTTTTGGTCAAATAATAAAATGCAACGTAAGAAGAGTTCAGCTGCTAACTCACACCGCGACGATTCATTCCTCGTTTGTTACAGTTTGATTTGGTTTTATTTTGGCTTCGCAAACAAGACTCGGCGCTTTGTTCATGAGAGAAAAATGTGATTATTCCTGCAGCATTCCACATTTTTATATCATTCAAGCAAAACATGAAAAATAAGAAGTTGAGCGATGCTAGATGCATTTTTAAACAGTAAATGGCTGCAAATGTTTTCCTATTTTTCTCAAAATGCTTGACGCAAATGAGGTCCAACTCAAACTGAATCTATTGGACTTTAACTAAAGAAACAACAAGTTCTTTGAGTTGCTAAGAACTCAATCGTCAAACTTTCTCTGTACATCCACATGTTGATATTATGCCCACGTCTATTTTAAAGAAGTTATTTTGTCTCGTTTGAAGCTGATTTGGAAGGATGTTTGTGTTATTACAAAGTGCCAAACTTTAAGACAAACTACAGGTCACAGAAAACACTAATAATAACTCCGACTCCCAGACAGACTTAACCTGGCTCACACCAGACAGATACTGTATGTGTGTAACTCTGAACTGAGATTCACACTTCATTAAATCTGGAATGACTCCCGCTGTGCAATTATTTGAATTTGATTGGTCGAAGTATTTGAACCCGGGAGTAGTCGAGAAGTCACTTTTTTTGTTGAATACAGTCAAGAGAAAAGCACAGACATCTCTCTCTACAAATAAATAATCCGTTATTCTGCTAAAATCATACTAAATGCATCCATTTGCGCTGCTGTACTTGTCTTGGTTCGAATGCACTCTTCTGCCCTCATCACAACGCTGCGCTGTGATTGGTTCGACTAACTACGGTCGTCTATAACTCTACAGCGCGATCACTCCAGAAAGATTGTGTCAAATTCACAAATATCGTGAGAATCCGTCTGGTAGAGCCAGGTTAAGACAAACTCACTGCTGCTGATTATTGTGGAGATTTTAGGTTCCCAGTTCCCAGGATCCTTCCTCCAAAGACCAGTCTGCAGCTCTCTTCCTGCAGTATCATTTGTATTTTATAAAATACACTTCGGAGATTAAAAGTTGTGAGGATGATTTTCATATAAAAAAAAAAAACTGCTTTGTATGGCACATTACTATCATGATGCATAGATCCAGATACACTGTCTTTTGCAACACAATAGATTGCGATTAAATTTTATTCATTTATGCAATATTCTTCTCATATTTAATGAAACTTGCTTGCAGTCTGACACTTAATGAATATCTTTGCAAAGATAAAACACATAAGTTGAACATATTCAAGGTTCTTTAACAGATTTTTTTAAAAGAAAAAGTCATATAAAACACATTTTCTACGAAAATGCTAAACTAAACTGTTCATGAGTCTGTCGTTTGTAAAGATACAAATATAAATAAATGTGTCAGATTGTAAGATCAATCATTAATAAAAAGCAGATCTGAACAACAGCAGCTTTAACTGAGTCACAAACACAAGTGACAGAAAACTACAGGAAGCAAACTCATTTTACAGTTTACAATTATGATTCTTTTTTTCTTCAAACTTTGAAAGCAGCAGAGCACTGCAGTTTTATCTCTATAAGATATCATTAAAGATTTGTGATATCTGGTTTATTAACAATACAATACGAGATGATACTGAAAATTGTATTGTATTGCAAAATAATATATTGTCGAAAGTAGTTTGTCATTATGAGGCCAGTAAAAGGCCAATAGAAACAAGGCTGTCTTTAAATAGGTTTTGTTCTTAATTAAGTCATAGACCTGGTAACAGTGGTGGAACATCTGTCACATTTAAAAAGCAGCAAACAGTGGCTGGATTTTTGTCTTTCCTTGGTAAATCTGCCATGCAACATTTAAGGTTCACAAAAATAAGTTCTGCTGCATCAGAAAGAGCTTCATAAATCGAGGATCCTGGCGACTGGGAAACACACGCACAGTTCTACTTCTAAAAGACTTTGAAGTACAATTTGTCATGTACTGATGTCGTAATTGGGTTTTTCAGATCAACTGTCCAGGGTCTTTTAATCGTTGTTTTTATGTATCTGTGAAATTTTATACCAAACAAAACAAGTCTACTCTTTAAAAGTGCCATAACGTGAAGTATTTCCATGGATTTTCCCGCTCATTGTGAAGCATTTAGACCTGGATTGTGTTTCTACAGGATTTGAAACGGCTCATGTTGTGACCAAACGTGTGTGAACTCTCTCCTGCAGTATTATCTTAGCTCTTCTTCTCTAAACAAGCAGAGGTGGGGACAAAACATAGTATTTAAGTAAGATTAATGTTGAGAAATGAAAAGTGTTTGACAAACCGACTTTGAAGTAAGTGTTTTTCGCTGTCATGATCGGCTTCTGACACATCCTTCATTCAAACTTTAACTCTGTTAATTCTTCTGTACACAGCTTTTGCAATTTACTCATTACATCCAATTAAATTGCAGTTTCAATTTGATTTCGATCAATTGTGTGACCCTAATCCGCACATGTGCACAAATAATTGTATAAATTGAAAAGCATAGATCAGATAGATTTGTGACATGAAGTCATCAGATTTGAAATGCAATCCTATTTGGCCTGTCTTTATAAGAAACTGGTTCATCTTTGTAAAAGATGTTTGTTCTGTGGTCTAAAGTAGATTAAATAGAAACTGGACTGAAAGATGTTTATTCTAACCTGGCGCTCAGACTGCATTGGGTCCCGCTCTGGTCCAGCTCTCGCTCAGCTCTGGTCCTGTTCTGGCCCAGCTCTGGTCTGCTCCGGGTCCTGTTCTGGGTCCTGCTCTGGTCCAGCTCTGGTCCAGCTCTGGTCCAGCTCTGGTCCCGCTCTGGTCAGCTCTCGCTCAGCTCTGGGTCCTGTTCTGGCCCAGCTCTGGTCCTGCTCCGGGTCCTGTTCTGGTCCAGCTCTGGTCCTGCTCTGGTCCTGCTCTGGTCCTGCTCTGGTCCAGCTCTGGTCCAGCTCTGGTCCAGCTCTGGTCCTGCTCTGGTCCACTCTGGTCCTGCTCTGGTCTGCTCTGGTCTGTGTTGATCAGTCTCTCTCACAGAGGATGGCTCACATTCCTCTGCTTCTCTGATCCTACTGCTGTCACCTTTAGTCTCAGTACACTCAAGAACACGTTCTTACGAGAATTGACTTTTTGTGAAGGTAAAAGAGTTGTGGAGGGTTCCAGTTGTCTCCTCCATGAGGAGCAGCAGGCAGTGCAGCGTGCCTCTGGTATTATTAAAGAGTCTTTCACACCAACACAACTACCAGTCGCCGTCGGTAGAGTAAAGCGAACCAAGTCTCTTTGTACAAGTCTCTTTGGGGTGCACCGATGTGAAAGAACATTCACACAAATACGATCTAAGCGACCACCAGTCGCTGAACAAATGCTGAGTGAGCATGTACGTGTAAACATAAGTTTCGAGTGAGTAGTTGTCAATTCTTGACGGAAAAAAGAAATTATACCCTGGTCCACAAAAGCTGTGTCAGGAGCAACAAGAAAGCAGAGTTATCTCACAGATTGAGCTCAGCTTCTTTTACCCACCACAGTACAGCCTTTGTCTATGTCCTGTTTTAACTTGTGCAAATACCAATTCATGCTCGACCATATGCGTGGTTTTTGGTTTTCCAGTGCACTGATTTGCTGGTTCTCCAGTAGCCACGGGCCTGTATACGCAGCAACTGGTGATGCAAGCAAGTCTTCAACCCATCTCCACAACCTCCGCACTTCTCTGATCCTGACAGTCTCATTCACTCCAAACACACGTGAGCCAACTCCCGGCAAAAGTTCCCTAGGCTTGGTGTGAAAGAACCTTAAAAGCTTGTGGTGGCTGGAGAGACACTAGACCAGAGCTGGACCAGATTCAGTCTGAGTCCAGGGTCAAAAGAGAAAAAAAAGTGTGATCAAAGTCTTTACATCTAAAGTCAGAACTTACTCAGCGACGCTCCGTTTACTAACACCTGTTAACTCTGTAAATATTCACTTTTATCTGATGATCTTGCGACTATTTTTGGACTACAGTTTATATTGTAAAAACACATTTCAACAAACACATCTCAAGCTCGGTAAACATAGCAACTTTCAGCGCTTGTGCCAAATCAAACTCCGTTCCAGATCGAGTTAATGACATAAGTAGGCCTCCAATAAAACACTCAAATTATAATCCTGTTTATGTCATTTTCCCAGCGCAAAGTCAAAAATATTCAGAACACACGGGCTCCCACCTCTGCCCATGACTCCTCCTCCTTTTCTTCTTCATGTGCAATACTCTGTTACCCACAATCCTCTGCTCACTCCAGGCTCCAGAGGATGTGCTGCTTGGTGTCATTATGTCCATGGCTTTGACTGCTCCTGTGTCGTGTCATTTGCCTACAGCTGAACACAAACTGTACATACTGTAAAGACTGCTTTCATATAATGGACACTAGTTAAATGTGTAAATAAATATCTTGACCAATGAGCTTCTGTCTGAGTCTGTTCATGTAAAAACATTTAATAGATCTTCATTTCAGATCTATTAAAAGCAGGGTTCGTACAGTCATGGAAAACCTGGAAAAAGGAAGGCAAAATTGGACATTGCGGCGTTGCCAGGCAAATTTACCGGGGCTGAAGGTGCAAATGTCATTGGGTTTAGCCCAAATCCAGTCTACCCATTTGTTGCTAGGTAGTTCTTGAACTGCAGCCCTCTACAGAGAAACTACACGACTGTACAGGACAGTGCCCAGAGTTATGACTTAACAATCAGTTCAGATGTTAGAATTTAGAAGTATCAGGTATTTCAGTGGCAACAATACTCTGGAAAAGCATCAAATACCTGGAAATAATGTAGATGAAAGGCATAAATAAGGCTTCTAAGTTGTCATCCGAATCATTTTCAATCTGAAGGTTGAAAATCAGATAGAAAATGACTTTTAAGAGAGAGTCGAAATGTCTCGATCTTCAAATACGCTGTCCAGATGACAACTTTGAAGCCTTTTCTATGGATCACCCCTGGATGAATGAAGGATTACACCAAGTTCATGAGAGTAAAAAATAGTTTGAAACATGCAAATGAATAAGTTAGACAAGGTCATGGAATTGTTTTGGAAAAGTCATGGAAAACCTCAAGTTAAAATCTGTATGAATCTCGTAAAATAGGGTGAAAAATGTATTGGACAGCCATCGATTGTAACACTTAAAAATATGAGATTTGTAATTCGTTTCTGCTCAGTTATTTCCATTATTGAGCAGCAGAGTCGAGAGTCTTCAAAGTCGTCATCTGGACAGCGTCTCTGAAGATCAAGACGTTTCGACTCACATACGAAAGTTATTTTCAAACTCAGATTGAAAATGACTTTTGGATGAGAGTTGATGATGAGAGTTTTAACAAAAAAAGGTAGTTACCTCAACTTAAAGTAAATCTGTGATGTTTTACTTTTGTACCTTTACTAATGAGTTTCAGCAGGACTTTTACTTTTACCAGAGTTATTTTCAGTGCTTAATTTGTAACTCAAACGTTGCCGGAACAAAATGTGGGTTTTGGACCGGGCTCCAGACAAGGTCGAACCTTTACCGGAGCGCACACAATAAGTGAACATAGAGGCTTAGAAATGCTAAAATACAACCCAACTGTCCATCCTACTCGATGTTAAACGATATAAAAGTAATTATGTCTGTGTTACACGTTTTTTTTACACGTCACACAGAGATTTTCATTCATTCTGACAGAAATCAGCGCACCTAAATCCGATCTACAGCAACAAGTAGCCCTCCCACACGCTCCTCATCCTGCAGCTCAGCTGCCTTCGCATCATATCTGACTCTCCACAAGTCACAACAACAACGCAGGACAAACAGCTTTTACAAAGCAGACACAGGTCACAAACAGCCTTTACACAGCAGACACGGGTCTCATACATCAAACATGACGCTAAAATACACATTAAAGTAACACAGTAAAGTTAGTTGCACTTACGAGAAACTGCGGCCGCTGTATCCTTGCTGGTTCTCACCTCTTTACCGTCCCGTACACTCCAAACACATGTGACACTCCCGCTGCTTTTAATCCATCAAACGAGTCGCAAATAACAACAAATATTCACAAAATCCACTTAGACGCATATTTCCTGTTTAGAAGGAGATACAAGAGCGGGCTAGCCTGGAACCAATGAAAAGTCTTAAACCCGCCTGCGCTGCTTCTGATTGGTCAAATTTCCTGTCAGTTCCGCTTTTAACCAATTACAGTCTGTGACTCCGTTTCCCCCACAAATAAGCCTGTTCACTGTTCACTGTGAATGAGATGAGAGACGGGAGAGGAGCAGAGCCGCGTCTCGTAGAAGAAAGACAAAAAGAAAGCGTTACCGGAGCAGACAAAACTGATGCCGGAATGCCCCACGAGAGTTCCCGGATCTTATTCCGGCTTGTTCCGGCTCAAATTAAGCCCTGGTTATTTTTCAAGTAACTGTACTTTTACTTAAGTAGTGAACTTTTTGTCACCTACGGACACAGCCGGAGGAGTTTGTCACCAGGAGTGGGACAAAACACGCGTGACGGGTGCACAAGTTACACAAATGGTTAATTGCAGTGATTCTCACAAAAGGTTGTGCAACAAAATATTAAGTTATGGCAGGGGTGGGCAATTATTTTTCCCCAAGGGCCAGATTCGAACCCAGACAAGAGATGGAGGGCCAAAATTCGGCCATTGGTGCGACAAATGATCGTTATTGTAAGTACATTATTTGTAAAATAGGCTTTTAAATTGATTATTTTTATAATTTATTATGATAATATCAGGACATCAAGCAAAGACACATGTTCCACAGATAAATCAATCAAATAAATAAATAATAAAGAAATAACACTTATTCTCAAAAGCGTTCCGAGGCCAGATCAAACAGTCCGAGGGCCGCATCTGGCTCCCGGGCCGCAGTTTGCCCAGGTCTGAGTTATGAAGACCATCATTTTAGACATTAGTTAGTTTTTGCTTGTTTTTTTTACAAAGTAATGACTGATTTTGATTTTTTTGTATGTTTTCAGTGATTTCCGTGACCAGTGTGAGTTTTTCTTTCATTAACAGAGGATGTTTAGTCCACTGGAACTGTGGAAAAGAACAGGCGTGACCACCAGAGGGCGACAGTGGATCATGATGGACATTGCATCAGTTTCATGTTAGATAAGTTGGAATGATTTCAGATTTGAGATGTGCGACGAAGATTCAATTGGAACTTTCACTGAGAAGCTGAATTCAATTAAAGGAATTCTTAAAGTTTTTAAAGTGACTTCAAAACTTTTGGAAAATCAAGTGTATGATCCCACTGAAATAGAAAATTCAAAGAATCCACCAGATAGTTGTTGTTTTTTTTCCACACAATAGTTGTTGTGTTTTTTTGTTTTGCCTTTTTGATTGTTTTGTATCATTATTTACTTTTATCTTTAGGCCTATTAGTCTCTTAAAACATAAAAATTTTTGGCAAACAGACCACATGTAGCCTATATCATTAATAGGGTAAATTATCATGGCTCAAACCTGGAAAAATGGCCACAAATAACCTAGTTTATGATGTCAGTGACGCTCAGGAGCAAGCTCAAAAAATGCAACCAGTAATTTCCCCAAAAAAAGAAGCCCAAAGTCGCTATAAAGAAGCAGACATGGCAACTCTGAGGCAGACTTTGGGATGTGCTGGACGTTTGTCTGTGGAATTATGTTTGAGTCTGGGTTCTTTCCTGTGGAGGCGGATCAAGGGCCCACAGCACGAGACACACGCACAAACACACATTACACACAGAGAGAGAGAGAGACAGAGAGAGAGAGAGGGAGAGAGAGAGAGGAGAGAGAGAGGGGGGGGGGGGAGAGAGAAGAGAGAGGGAGAGAGAGAGGGGGGGGGGGGGGGGGGAGAGAGAGAGGGGGAGGGAGAGAGAGAAGAGGGAGAGATAAAGAGAGAGAAGAGAGGGGAGAGAGGAAGGAGGGAGAGAGAGAGAGAGAGGGGGGGGAGAGAGGAGAGGGAGAGATAGAAGAGAGGGAGAGAGAGAGAGAGAAGAGAGGGAGAGAGGGAGAGAGAGATAGAAGAGAGGGGAGAGAGAGGGGGGGGAGAGAGAGAAAGAGAGAGGGAGAGATAGAGAGAGAGAGAGGGGGGAGGGAGAGAGAGAAGAGGGAGAGGAGAGAGAAAGAGAGGGAGAGAGAGAGGAGAGGGAGAGAGGGGAGAGAGGGAGAGAGTGGGAGGAGAACAAGGGAGGAAGAGAGTGAAGGAGGAGAGGGAGGAGGAGAAGAGGGTAAGATGAGGTATAGAATGAGGTAGGAATAAGAGAAAAGCAGAAGGAAGAGAAGGAGAGATGTGAAGGGGCAGGAGAAGAAGGCTGGAAAGAGGAAAGAGCAGAAGATTGAGGGCAGGAGGAGGAAAAGAGGAGGAGACTGTTGCCGGGGTAACGCAGGTTCAACACTAGAGCAAGAGTTACTGGTTAAAAATATCAGACAATTAAGAAGGAAGGAGGTATTTTGGCCACTGTCTGACTGGAGGAAATGTTAAGATTAAGTAATGACTTCTGGACGCCAGCAGAGGGCGCAAAGACTCTGCTTGTTTTAGTGTTTGTCTTTACTCCATCCTCATATCGACGTCCCTCCCATTATGTCTTGATACTTTTTGTTCATCATCTGATAAAACAAACTATGAAGCACCTGGAAATATGAAAGATAAAAACAAACATTGCAGCCTAGGATTTAGTTCATCTGGAGTTAATCAGACTCAGCTTGTAGGTGGAGCCAATACAAAAGTCCTATTAAAATGTTAGAATTTTGGTGGATTTTTTTATTTGGAGGTTTACAGTAAAAATCTGAGTCTGGATCATCAGAGGCTGATTTAGCTCTAAATAAAAGTGACACAAATGTATTTTTTATATTTAATCTTTCCAGGTGCTTCATACTATGCTTTTTTTCAGACACTCAACAAAATAGAATTTTTAAAGAAAAAGTGGGACGTCCCTTCGAAGCGACGCCCGAATGATATTTTATATATTTTATATATAAATGTAGATAAAAATATGTTAGCTTTTTGAAATTAATTAATTGATTTATGTTTAAATGGTTTTACTTAATGTACCTATAATTTGCTTTCTGCCTTGTTGCTGTATATATTTTTATTGTCTTTTATTACTTGATATACTTATTTCCTTTGCATGCCCTTATATTTATATTATATTTTTTATCATTGCAAAATTTTTTTTCTTTTATACAATTACTTTATTAATGTTATATGTTGCACATTAGCATCTAATAGTTGAATGAATTTTGTAACTTACTGACAATAGCAATAAAATCTTTTCTGATTCTGATTGTTCCAATAAATTAGTTTTTATTTCAAGTCTAAATATTTGCTGGTGAAGTATGAATTTTTTTTTCTTCTTCAAATTTGAGTCAAATCTCTTGAAAAGAATCAGAAATGTTTGCAACAAGCAAAATAAACTTCTAGTATTAGTAGTTTTAACCTAGACTACATAATAACTTTTAGCAGGTGGTTGTACTTTTTACTTTTTACTGAAGTAAATTTACACATGTTTACTTTTATTTTTACTCAAGTGAAAAAGTTCCAGCAGGACTTTGACTTTTACCAGAGTCGTTTTTTACACAAGTAACTGTACTTTTACTTCAGTAGAGAACTTAAGTACTTTTGCCATCTCTGGCTTTTGCAGAAAAATGGTCAAAACTCTGAATATGCTCGTGTCATTCAGGCCACCTGCTTTAATCCTTTACCAAATAAAATGTAAGAGTCAAATTAGATTTTTTTGTTGTTTTTGTTTCATCTTCACAAAGACTCCAGTCTCTTGGACTGAACAAGATTTTACAATATTAAAATTTGACATTATCAAATATTACAAGGATTTGATAATACGTAGGTGTGTTCAAGATGTGAAAATCTCTGCCTGGATTGCAGACGAGAGCAGGCGGCTGAGGCAAAGAGGAGGAGATTCAACTTGGACACTTGTTGAGCTCAGATCTCACAGACTCACGGAGCTCTCGCGTTTGTTTGAAGTGTTGCACTGAATAAAACTACCTACAACGTTGTAAATGCAATTATGTTTCCTTCACGCATCACAGACTGACTCACACATCACCAGAACAATGAATAAAGAGCTCATGATAAAGTTGGCACACTTTAGATTTGCCTTTGTAAAAGTGACTTTCAGCTCATCAGGATCATGTATTAATGTTGTTGTGTGTAATGTACAACAGTCTGGGTCTTTTCTGACTCATGTTAACACGTGTGATGTTATAAAAGTCACAAATACGATAAAGACAGAGAGGAGGAACTGAAGCGCGTCACGTTTGATCAAAACCAATCAGCGGGCAGTCACCGTACTACATTTCCCATCATGCATCTTGATTTGTAGTCATCGAGGCGGTGAAGCCGGGAGCAGTTGCTTTTTCCTCGCCTCGACGATTTGTCAAGTCGACTCGAGCCGGATTGATCTCTCGAGATTACCGGGGCCTACGTAGCCCTGACGTAGCCCCGACCCCCCGACACCGGCTCGAGCGACTGCACCGTCTGGACCATCTTGAACACACCTAATGTCTGATTCCTGAATTATTAAATGATTTTAAAAAGTGCCAACATTCAAAATTTTCTACAAATTTAGTCCATTTAATTCCACTCAAAAATAAGTACTGACTCCAGTATCGACTTTTAACAAAAACTTAATCTGCAAACAAATTGAATCAATAATTTTAAACTGGGCTCTTTGTTGACTGATTTGGCATTTTTCAATTAAATTGCTTTATTTCTGTATGAAAAAAAAAAAAAAAAAAAAAAAAAAAAAAAAAAAAAATAATAATAATAATAATAATAATAATAATAATAATAATAATAAAATAGTAATATGTTTTTATTTGAGAAACCCACAGCTATAGTTTACCTTTTCACAGATCTTGTTCTTTTTCCTGAAATAGTTTTTTTTTTTTTCTTTTCCACCGTCTCTTTACATTTGCATCATTTAGTTTGTTGGACTTGCAGAAATTCAACTGCTGCACAGAACTAAAAAAAAACTCATTAGAACTGTAGTGTTTGTGCCGTCTAATTATGCAGAAATGTATCAAAAGAAATAAAAATGTGAAGAATAGAAGGTAACACTTTATATTAACTACATCTTGATTAGCCTTAATACACTCTTAATAAAGCATGATTAATGGATTAATTCTTTCTTTTTTTTAAATATATATTTTTTTTTTTTTATATATATTTTTATTTTAATAATGGATTAATTCTTAATGAACAAATGAGAAGTTAATGAACAAAATAGGCTATTAAGGCTTAGTAACGACTTAATTACTAAAGCCCTACCCCTCAACCAAAATCCTAATCTTAGCTTCTTTATTGAGCAGTTACTAAGCCTTAATAAACACTTCCATTCATTAACTAATGATTTGTCCATTAATTGTTAACTCTTAATTCATGCTTTAGTAAGGTTTTAGTAAGGCTAAATAAGGTATAATTAATAAAAAGGATATCAATAGAATAGTTGTCTGTGTTGTAAAACAATGTAGAGACAGACAAAAAAACAAGGCACAGAAAGTTATAAAGCCTTTCTTCCATCTCAGCTAATTTATATAAAACATTTTGCACAAATGTGTTTTGGTCCACACGGCCTTCATCAGGCACAAGGACGCTTCTCTTCATAAATACTTAAATAAAAATGTATGTATTTTTGTGTGAAAGAGTGAAAAAGTGAAAGAGGCAATAAAATTACAAGACCAGAACTTAACCCTGAACTCAACTTAATGTGATTGATTTGCTTTATTTATTCACTGCCAGCACCATATTTTGTACTAGTTTTTTAATTGTATTTATTGTTTTCTGTTGATTTACTGTATTTATATTTTGTTTTTAACGCATTTGTGTGTTTACTATTTTTTTTTTTTTTAAATTAACAATATTTATGTATTTGTTCATTCATTCTTTCTTTTATTTAGGCCTATTTATTATTTATTATTATTATTTTTAATTAATTGTTTTGTTTATTTATTTAATACCAACATGTAATATTAAACAGACTGAAAAAATAAAACAGGCCCTCTGCAAAAATGAAAAAAAAAAATAATAATAATAATAATAAATAATAAAAACAAATAAATAAATAATACAAAAATAATATTACTGATAATAATAAAAAATAAAATAATAATATAATTATAAATAAAATAAAAATATGACTGTATATATTGTTTAAATGTATAAAGAATTCGGCCTCTCAATATAAATAATAAGTACAAAAAAATAAAAATACATAAAAATAAAACAATAATAAAAAAATAAATAATATAAAAAATAATAAAAAAATTAAAAAAATTAACAAATAAAAAAAAATAAATAAATAAATAGTCTCTGTATGTTTAGGTTATAAACGTATAAAATTAAATGTTACAATATTTTCAGACAAGTTTTTGAATAAACTTTATTTGGCTGAAATTTTAAAAACAAAAAACATTAATTTTTATTATATAAATGTAATTAATGTAATGTAATGTAATGAATAGAATAGAATAGAATAGAATAGAATAGTTTGGTGATGCTCCTGGATCATCTGTGTCTCTGTGGAAGAAACTGTGAATAAATAGGTTTTAGTGAAAATCCAGGATATGGAAATTATTTTATTTTGTTTGACCAGATTTAATTTTTTTGGTTTGTGTGTTTTTCAATGACAAACATTACAGTTTTTCTTTTTTCCTTTTAGCAAAAAATAAACTAGAAGCTATTTAACAGATGACATACGTGTAGCTACAAAACTAAAGCAAAAAAAAAAACGATATATTCAAAAGGGCCTCAAAAAAACTTTGGAAACCTGGTCAATAAAAAAAAAAAAAGGAACAAAGGAACACTACAAAACACTTTGTCGTTACCTCAGCTTTTACAGAAGGAAAAAAAGGCCGGAATGAGAAAAGGGTTAAAGACTCCAGCTATAATCACACAAACAAACCAGTAGGTATAAATGTGAGAAGTTTCAAGGTCAGAATACTTTATGTACAGCAGTGGTAAAAGTTTATACAAAAGGAGAAAAGTCAACCTCTTCATTGAGTCCTGGGCTGGTGGCTTGTAAGTGCTCGATCCAGAAAGTTTCCCTCTGCAATAGTCACGGGCCCTCACACTTTTTATTAATTCATTCATTTTTGGCTACTATTTAATAAAAATCAACTCTCAAGCTCCGTGACATGATATAGATAAAAATCTAGAATAAACCCTCTTATTGACAGTCAAATCAGCCATTCTGAGATGGATCAGAATCAGTTTTAAAATTCTCCACAATGTAATATGAATTTTTAATGAGCTCTGCCTAAACATTTTTAAGTTAATACAAGTCCCTAAAACTATTTTTTTTAATGAAAATAGCTTCTGTTTTTGAAGAAGAACTGTCAAAACCCAAAATATACCAAATCTAGTGTCATTCTGTCCAGGCCTGTGACACCAGCTATACTGATTCTAACATTTTCCAAATAAATTTTAGGTGGATTTGAAACCTGATGTTCTTTTGTCCAGAGCTTCTTCTCATCAAAGGCTGAAACTACAGAGCCTCAGCTTCACAAAGAGTCCAGACATGTTTGTTCAGAGACAGTTTCCATTTGGGATTGGCCTGTCCTGGTCCTGCTAGACGAGTCGTTTCCCTCTGCTTATGGACTCTGGCTCCACAAACATAAACTCTATAACTTTAGTCTTAGTTACATCTACAGCCTTCTTCACTGTGGTTCTTCTTCAATGTGGTTCTCAGTTTCTCTTTTCCCTTAGGGTTTTTTGAGTTTTCCTTGCCAAGAAGGAGGGTCTAAGGACAGGGGATGCTCTGGACAATCATTCACTTGCTCTACTAATAATCTGCTTTGACATGCTTGATCAGTTGTTTCATTGAATGTGTATTGTTTTATTTTAATTTCCTATTATTCATGTTAAATGAATGCTAAATTAATAATCTTGGAAAGTCCTCAGAGACGATTGTTGTTGTGATTTTGGGCTATACAAAAATAAAATTGATTTGATTTTAATTTGAGATGAATTTAGTCATCTCAGATTCTTAGCTGTTAAATGTATTCTATGCCCTGAAGAAGACATGTGTGGAAACGCGTTGGCGTATCCATGTCATAATAAAGGATTTTAAACTTTTGTACATACTACAGAGTGCCTCGGATTGTTCTTTGACTGTCGTCACACTGGCTGGTAACTTTCATAATAGAATGCATATAAGACATTGTTTTTCTTACATTTATGAGCAAACTTCAGCACAAGTTTCACACTGACAGCTACAACCATCAGTATCTCGCCTCAATCTTTTCTAACCCTTTCATAAACATCAGTGGCCCCAGCGCTGATCCTTGAGGAACCCCACCTGTGTTGGCGTTCCCATTAGGTCAGTGGTCCTGGAGGAAGCTCGTCTTTAGCTCTCCTTTCACAACCAGCGCGGCGTGGTCAGAGAGATCCCTGGGCGCCCACTCGCAATTAGACGCTTCATTATATAAAGGCATATTCAGATAACAGGGCCACCATTGAGGTCAGTACGTGTCCTTTGTTGCCAGATTTTTAATAAAACAAAAAATGCCTTCCTTATTGTCATGAGCTAATGAGTGTGTTGGTGCCGGGCCATGTGGTGGGAAAGTCCTGCTGCAGTGCCCCTTGTCCCGCACCTGCATGTCCCAGCTACTCTGTTTGTATTCAGCCAGGACACAAACGCGGCTTTAATTACCATAAACCAGAATCGCCATTTAGCCCTCTGACACAAAGAATGGCAACATAGAGCTCATTGAGGTTATCAACAAGGGACACTGGTCAATTGGGTCATTGATTTGGATTGTTTGACAGACCCGGAGCCAAGGCCGCAGGAGCAAGCAAAGTTCAAAATCCCCTTCGGTTGAATCGAGAAGTTTGTCGCAGAATCTGTTGGAAAGGGCTGTCAGGAGCGATTAGAGGGCATGAAAGGGCTCGCCATCAAACACAGCCTGTCCCAGCGCTGCACATTTAATTACAATTTGCATGGCTTTGTTCCTGACCCTTCAGCAGGCATGATCTGATTACAAGGGTGAACAGTTAGCGCCGGGAATGAGAGCTAGCATAGCACAAGTTCAGCTACAATTACACAAACTTAGCTGCGTTTCTGCTCTAAGATTCTTCTGGAAACAAACTCTTGGATGTGTAGAGTTTGAGTCAGTGCACAGGTGGAAGGATACGCGTTTGCTCCGGCTCAGGTCGTGCTTTGGTCCGTTTCTCCGCTCCGGTGCATTGTGGGAGTTTGGGGAGAGGGGAAGCTCGTTAATTGGGAGGCGCAGTGGCCTTTGACCTCGCTGATGCAGGGTGACAGGGCAGACGAGGAGAGGCGATTGGCTCGCAGCTTCAGCGCTTGTGTGTGCCACCAGTGGTGTTCAGAGTGGAAAAGGGCATGGCCGGTACGAAGCACGTTTACCCAGCATTTACCACGCACACCGGAGAGCACATTCACCAGCACCACTTACCCGCTTACCACGCACACCGGAGCACATTCACCCAGAACACACACGTTTACCCAGCATTTACCACGCACACCGGAGAGCACATTCACCCAGAACACATCACGTTTACCCAGCATTTACCACGCACACCGGAGAGCACATTCACCCAGAACACATCACGTTTACCCACGATTTACCACGCACACCGGAGAGCACATTCACCCAGAACACATCACGTTTACCCAGCATTTACCACGCACACCGGAGAGCACATTCACCCAGAACACATCACGTACCAGCATTACCACCAAGAACACAAAACACACGTTTACCCAGCATTTACCACGCACACCGGAGAGCACATTCACCCAGAACACATCACGTTTACCCAGCATTTACCACGCACACCGGAGAGCACATTCACCAGAACACATCACGTTACCACATTACACCACACAGAGCACACCAGAACACATCACGTTTACCCAGCATTTACCACGCACACCGGAGAGCACATTCACCCAGAACACATCACGTTTACCCAGCATTTACCACGCACACCGGAGAGCACATTCACCCAGAACACATCACGTTTACCCAGCATTTACCACGCACACCGGAGAGCACATTCACCCAGAACACATCACGTTTACCCAGCATTTACCACGCACACCGGAGAGCACATTCACCCAGAACACATCACGTTTACCCAGCATTTACCACGCACACCGGAGAGCACATTCACCCAGAACACATCACGTTTACCCAGCATTTACCACGCACACCGAGAGCACATTCACCCAGAACACATCACGTTACCCAGCATTTACCACGCACACCGGAGGCACATTCACCAGACACAGCACGTTACCCAGCATTACCACGCACACCGGAGAGATTATTCATCCAGCATGTGCCGTGGCTGAGGCAGTAAATCCAAAAAATTTATTTTAATTTGACCAATACATTTGTATTAAACCAGACTATTTTTAAGTGAAATGACCCTGTTTTATGTGTCAGGGACACTTAACTATTTAAACAAAGCACACAGGTCAGTAATTGAGCGGACTGGAAACAAAAATAGAAAAGAACAACTTTTATTTAATACAATTAATAAATAGACAGTGTGAGTTTTCTTATTAAAATTATAGATACTATTTTCACGCTCTCATTCACTCTCACAATTAAAATATTTAATAGTTACATAAACGCACGCTTCAAAACAGCAATAGGAATTTCATTCTTTGTTCCCAACCCAATCGAGCGTGGGTCTGCTGGGAGTTCATCGGGCAATGGAAAGCCCAATGTCAGGCCCACGGACAGGACAAACACAGACCACTCGGACAAAACCCCGTCTGCGAACGGGACCCGAGGCCGCACCACAGCTTAAAGCGGACAGAAGAGTCAGGCAGAAGGTGAGACCCAAAAAGACGTGAAGCGTAGAAGAAGACAGACTAGGAGCGGACAAAACACGATATATGGAGCGGGAGGGAGAGCGTGAGAAAGAGAGACCGGAGCAGCGCACATTGCGCACAAAGCAACTCAAAACCCAGAAGGCCTTTGAAGGGCTCACTCAAATAAATGCTTATTGAAAGGAAATGTATTATTCCAAAATAACCTGTGCGTACAAGGCACTTATGTCACGCGCGGAGCGTTTTACACTGGATAGTTTCTTTGTACACACCGCTGCCACTGGCGCAGCGGCAATTTTTCCTTTATAAGACAACTGTTTGCAACCCGCATGTGATGTCAGATCAGAGCAGGTAAAGGGACCTCCTTTTAAAGGCTCCGGTGGGACTCAACAGACTGACAGTGGATGCGGGGCGTCTTTACCAAGCACCATGTTTACATTCAGCAACTTTTCTGTGCATGCTCAGTGTCAAGTCTTCCTCTAGTTTTGTGACATTCTGTGTCAGTGTCACAGCGCCACACTCTGGTCAGTTAGAGGCATTACACCAACTTCAGGCAGGTTTACTGATTTGTGTGGACGCTGATAAATCTAAGACAGCTCCATGTTTGTGCAGTTGTTTTTAAAACTATCCTCGTTTTGGCTTCGTGTGGACAAGACCTAAATCTGATTTTTTTTTAATAATCATAATTAAGAAGAGACAAGTGGGCAGGGATAGGTGGTAGGTGAGAACAGGAATTTCTTGTACACTCAATGAGCTGCAGAACTATACAAGATTACTCAAACATGCAGGAATCATTCTTAATAAAACTTGTATTAAGTGAGTGGCAAAGGTTCAAGTAAAAGTACAGTTTTTTAAATGAGAAATAACTGGTAAAAGCTAAAACTCTTCTACTGTGTAACGTTTTAGTCCCTAAAATCAACAATTTTTGTTCTAGAAGGACCTTTTTTCGCTCATTTCTATGTAAATCTTGTTCCCTTAGCTATTAATCTTATTCTGCACTGCCCTTTTTGGCAGCACACAGGCAATCCTGGAGACTTGTGGACTGAGAAGATCTTGAGGAGGAAGGGTGTTCAGTTAGTCCATAGTATATTTGTTCCTATAAGGCAGCTTGACGTGAACTGTGGGTTTAGTTTCTGTTCCTAATTGGCCTGACCATAAGTTGTTGCAAAGAAGAACATTTTAAGCCTCATCTTAAATGTAGAGACTGTGTCAGCTTCTGTGACATGACAAACCCACTGTTTGAACTGTTAAGGATTGTAATGAGTTTATTTACTTGAAGTGATCTAGCAAGATACTTAAACCTGTTAGAAGGCAGTTCCTCACATGAGCTGTAGAAATGTGCTGCTACGAGTCACTTTAAAGCAGCGTTTTGTGGTGTCCTCCTCACTCGCCCAAGTCCACAGGAGTCACACACACAAATAGTTTCTCCTGAGTTTATTTAAGACAGTTTCAACACAGTAAATGTAATATGTTGAACATACTTACACAAGACACTTTCTCATGACTCTGGATCTGCTGAATCATGTTTTAATAAGTGTGGGCTTCGGCTCTGATTATAGTTCTATGTGCTTGTACGTCAGGAAGCTTCATGAATGGCTTTATCAACAGACCATTTTCCAAATGACATGGGCTGACGTTGGAATGACGATAGTTGAAATGATATGATTTCGCAGAGTGAGTCGGGCGCACTGAAGTGAAAAGCATTCTCCTTGTGCTTTCTGTACTCTCCGAACCCTGAAATAATGAGGCCTCCTTGTTCATTAGTGTCTACTCGCTCAATCATAACACATCAGAGATGAGCTTAGCATTCAGGCGCAGGACAATTGACCTTGTGTGTGCCCTTCCTCACCAGCGAGCTGTCACAGGGCTTCATCCAAATTGAGGCAATTAGCTGCAATGTGTCTCTCCCATTAAAGCAGTGTGTCCACTGTGTGCTAATGACAGCAGCGGGACATGGTCTAATCAGGCCCGGCGTTTCCATAAAGTTCACATCACTATAGACGCACACCCATGGAGAAGTCCGCCAGGAGCACCAGCCAAAAGCCATCTGCTAATGTACAGGACAACATGGCCTCTGCAAGACTGCTTTCGCTCTGCTAAACATCGGAACAACACGGTCTTTCTGCGCCCAAACATGCTTTTGTCTCAGCCTCAGCGCAGGAGCTTACATAAAGTCTTAATGCTCACGTGTTGTGATACCTTTACAAACCAGTGCAGAAAGACAATGGTCTGAAACTGCAACTCAGCTCATTATTCTGCACCAGAGTGCAGGCGTGTTTATGCAGCAGAGTTACACAGTTTAGATCATCAATAACATCAGTCTTTATGTATCCAACAGGGCTTTTCCATTAGCGCCTACTTGACTCACTCTACTCTACTGGGCGTGACTTGGCCTTGGCGCGAAGCTTTCCATTTGGAGCTTTACTTTTTAGTGTTTCTCCTCAGGGCTAAGCGACAAGAGGAGATACTAAACGTGACGTCCACAGAGCATCAGACACTGACTGGGTGAGTGAAATGTTTCTGGTGAGAAATTTCAGCGTTGATACTGGAGAAACATGGCTGAGTCCTCCATAAACATGCTACATAGCCTGTTTTAAATCATGTTACAATGTGAGACAAAAACTGAAGATAAGCATTGTAATGAGAATACTGCAAATACTGCAGAATCTCAGAAGTTTTCTTTTGCAAAAAAGTCAAATAAATGTATAAAAAAGTAACGATAAATTGAATATAATTTATTGTTTACACAGCCTGACCCTCGTGTCACAGACACAGACTTAATTTTTTTTACACGTTTTCTTGTGAATTGCTCAGATTGATGTCAGGAAGAAAAAGTGTAATTCAGGTAAATGTTCTTATTGTTTTTTTGAAGAAGCATGTCTCATGTGTGTGTGACGTCAGCTGCTCAGGTACAGAGCCTCGAGAGCCTGGACCTGCAGTAGAAACACTCATCAGCATTAACATCGCGGCCAAACCGCTCCAATGTTAATCTGGGGACCCAGACTAATGGAAACATGACTCTTTCTCCAGACTGGTTCAGTTTGGACCAATAATGTGGTTTGTCTTTCTTCTGCACGTCCTGGCTCACAGAGGTTTACAAAGCGAACAGCTGATGTCACTCACACTTTTTTATTAAATAAAAAAATTCAATCGTACATGGATTATACTTTTTCTTCATGAGGTCGATCTGAGGGATCCACAAAAGACATGTAACGCATGTTTGAGGAACAAATAAAGTTTTCTTCACTGGAAATGCGACGGTTTGTCAGAGGATCAAGTGAGCGTTTTATTTCATGTTTCTATCATGTTTTCTCTTGTTCAGTCATGCAGTGCAGTCATGCAGGGACTACAGAGAGGTCTGCTCAGGGTCCAGAGTGAAAGCAGGGCCAAAAGCAACTCACTACAAATCCAGCAAGTGGGACGGGTCTTTGTGCAGTGGAAACAGTGTAGGATCGTACCGCCCTGACCCGACCTGAGCCTATGGAAACAGAGCTGTAGGAAGAGAAACAACAAAAGTATCTCAGGAGAATCCTTACTCCTGCCACCAAACTCGTGGAGCGGCACATCAGGCTTAAAACTGAGCCAAAACTCCTGCAGTGGGCAGAAACCTTTAGTTATTGCTATGTTTACTAAATACACCAAAGCCACCACCTCCACCTGGTCTGACAATGTGTGAAAACAAGTGTCAGGAACACCAAACGCAGTGTTTTAAAGGACGTGCATCAAGGCTTTAAACATATTTGGCGTCAGAATTGTTCGATCTGGCAAGACCTGGTTTTGCTTTGACTGCTCTGCTAATGGCTGAGGCTGCTCTCCGTCCAGGGCCAAGATGGACGCAGGCCTGATGAACTCTGTCTGTCCTCTGGGGTTACGTAAGCTCACTGGGATAATGTTACACAAAAGCTTCACCAATGTCTTTCCAAGAAGACACCACAACAGTCATTTTGGCCTTTTAGCACAACAGTCATTTGGCCCTAACTTCAGCAGCGCGAAAAGGGGCCTGTCGTCTCTTATTACTGGTTTTCAGTTGACATCATGCTAAATGGGCTCTATTTATATTTCACTTTTCCACCTTTGAAGGACGCTTTCATAACATTTTGTAGACCAATAGCATACAGCCAGGGGCAAGCTAAAATTAACATAAAATACAATAATTACAAGACTGACTTTTGTTGTTAATATTTGTATTTTTTGTTTGTTTGGCTCTTGTTCCAGCTTTAGGTAATTGTCACCTTGTTCCCAACATCTTTTACCGAGTAATTACAAATGCATTTGAAAGTGAAACTGAAAGAGTTTATCAAACATTTGCTGAAAAAAGTTGTTGTGTGAGGAGCAAAAACCTGACAAAAAACATATGTCGCTCGGGACACTATATATATATATAAGACTTTTCCATTAGTACCTGCTTGGCCCTGCCTACTCTACTCTGTGGGACTTGGCCTGATCCTTAGCTTTCAATTTGGACTGATCGTGGACCAGGTACTTTTTTATTACCTGCTTTACTCCAGGGTCAAAGCGAGCCGAGTAGATACTAAACTACACACTGCACAAACTAGCGGCAGAATCACGTCCTACTTTTGCCAATTGATTGTGCGTGAGCTTATGACTGCATTCTGTACAATGTGCAATTTTGCCATGTGTAAGGTTAAACCATCCATCCATCCATCTATTTTCTTCCGCTTCATCCGGAGTCGGGTCGCGGAGGCAGCAGTCTGAGCAGGGAGGCCCAGACTTCCCTATCCCCACACACTTCCGCCAGCTCTTCTGGGGGAATCCCGAGGCGTTCCCAGGCCAGTCGAGAGACATAGTCCCTCCAGCGTGTCCTGGGTCTTCCTCGAGGTCTCCTCCCAGCGGGACATGCCCGAAACACCTCCCCGGGGAGGCGTCCAGGAGGCATCCGAAACAGATGCCCGAGCCACCTCAACTGGCTCCTCTCGACGTGGAGGAGCAGCGGCTCTACTCCGAGTTCTCCCGTGTGACTGAGCTTCTCACCCTATCTCTAAGGGAGCGCCCAGCCACCCTGCGGGGAAAACTCATTTCGACCGCTTGTATCCGCGATCTTGTCCTTTCGGTCATTACCCAAAGCTCATGACCATAGGTGAGGGTTGGAACGTAGATTGACCGGTAAATCGAGAGCTTTGCCTTCGACTCAGCTCTTTCTTCAGCACAACGGTCCGGTACAGCGATCGCATCACTGCAGACGCTGCACCAATCCGCCTGTCATCTCACGCTCCATCCTTCCTCACTCGTGAACAGACTTAAACACATCCGGATTTACAAACAACTCTCAATGAAAGAGTCTCCAGTGCGAGCCTTTCGGTCTTAAGTGTTTTCTCTGGATTGTCTCCAAGAAGAATTCTTTGAAAATGATAATGAGTGCTACAGGAAAGTAAGCTAGTTGGCATGGTAATGAGTATTTTACTGTTGTCAAATGGGCCTAAACGTTCATATTTTTAATCTTAAGCTTTACCCAAATCTTTTTCCTAACCATATCCATTTACCTTTTCCTAAACTTACCCGTTCTAAACTTATCACCGTCCCTCCGGCCTGACGATTAGCATTTACCAAGACCACCCAAGGCCTGTTAATACAAATGTTATGTTATATAAATAAATACTTTTTGCATCTTTATTGTTAGTTCATCACATTCATGTCTCGTGAAACTTATTGGTTGTCATAAAAACTATACTTGATCCAGCAAAAGGGAAAAAGTTTCAAGCATCTCAAAATGAGGTTTGTTTTGCTTTACTTCCGGTCCTCTGGGTGAGGAACCTCCTGATGGAGGACTGCAAGGCATGGTCCTCCTCATGGAGGTCTGCAGCCAGACACTTGTGGAGAGAGCTTGGTTCACTGGACACAGGAGGTCCTTTTGTGCTCATTAACACTGGACAAACAAGTTTTTCCACTGAGCCTCTATCTGTGCTGTGATTGGACAGCACAGCCACGGCCCATAAGTGACTCATATGACATCATACAACACTTTCCAGGTCTCATGCATTTAAATCTTAACAAGAAACTGTCAGAATATCATGTTTAATCACTTTTACTGTAGAGACCACCAGCAATGTCCAGAAACACACATGAAACAGTGTGAAAGTGGAAAGTAAAAGGGAAACTACTTGGTGTGCAGCGCCGTGAGTCACTTGTGAGCACAGCGCCGTTTGGTGGACAAATATATGTACTGCAGTGTAGTGTAGTGGTCAAGACCGCACTAATCAAGACCAAGACCTCTCCGAGACCACAGAGTTCAAAGACCGAGACAAGACCAAGACCACCGAGGGCCGAGACCAAGACAAGACTGAGACTTTTATAGATCGAAACCAAGACCGCAGTCCATCGAGACCAAATCAAGACCAGCTTTGTCATTTATACTATTATCAGTATTTACATGATCTGATTGTGCAGTGCTTTCTGTGTCTGGGACAGGTCACTGCACTCCTGGTGCAAGCTTAACAGACTGTGGTGGTAAGGAAAATGTGGTCTCGGTGTCCAAGAGAAATGCGGCCAGTGCATATACCAGTCCGTTGGCCACCAGCAGGGGGCATGTCAAAATGACCAATGAGTTACAAACCAGTGGTAAATGACTGGCCAATGCATAAAAAACACTGTAGATAACTTTATTACATTGAAAATAGCTCAAAAAATTTCAAAATATGGTATTTTGTGCCATTGACCAGTGGTTGATGGACTGGCCGATGCATAACAACCACTGCACTTGACTTTATTACACTGAAAAAAGCTCAAAAATGATACAAAGTCAATGTTACAATTTAGTCCATTCAGAAATGCTCAAAATATAATTATACTTACATGCATATCGTTGTAATTGCAATTCACCATATAAAAATGTGACAAACACCACGTTTACTATTGATTTGTAACTCATTGGCCATTTTGACACGCCCCCTGCTGGTGGCCAACGGACTGGGAAATACATTGGCCACATTTCGATCTCGGTCCTGCTGGTCCAAGACAAGGCCAAGTTCAAGATAAGACCGAAACGAAGCACCCTTGAGACCAAGAAAAGACCGAGTCCAAATGTGCCTGAGATCGAGACAAGACCATGACCTTAAAAAAGTGGCCTGGAGTACTACTACTCTAATTGCAGCTAACATTCATTGAGCTGAATGTTTCTGTGTGAAATTGGATCAAATTAGGTGAAAATTATGCATTTTTCTTTAACATAAGCATCTGTATAATCTGGAACATTTAAATAGGTAATTAAGTGGTCATTTCTTTTTAGTTCCACTTAAACAAAAGCTTAAAACGTCACTGAAATTAACACAAAAAGAGCCCTATTTTTCATTGCTATTCCTACAAAGAGTTACTAATGATATATTTTAAAAGCCACTGCTTTTATGTTATTTTTATTAAGTATAAGGAAATGTGAGAATGTTTCCGAACAGTGTTGTGAAAGTTTCCTGGTTAGACTGAAATAAGGCTTTTCCATTAGTACCTGCTTGGCCCTTCTCTACTCTACTCAGCGTGACTTAGCCCTGGTGCAGAGCTTTTCCATTTGGGGCTGATCCCTCGAACCAGGTACTTTTTTAGTTCCTGCTTTACCCCAGGGCCAGAGCCGAGTAGATACTAAACCTGACGTCAGACAAATGTCATGTTGTGTCACACAAGCGCCACTGGTTTGTTGTTATTAACGTACGCCAGGGCTATTCAATTATATTTTCCAGCGGGCCAGATTTTTCAAAAGACAATGGTCTGTGGGCGAACAACAGAACTGCCCCAAGAACTTATGTTTAGTAAATTTAAAATAAGTCTAAATTGCTCTGTCCTAAAACAGGCTTAAATAGCAGAGATGAATCAAAACTAGAACGTGAGCAAATCAGAACAACAGATAAAGGACTAGATAAACCTAGAGTTAATCCAACTCTGTCTCTATATTTGTGCTACTTCAAGGGTTTTGAAACTGAACAAGAGCACAATTTGTGAACCAGGACAAACTGGGACTATAATCTTAAATATCAGTGATATTTTAGCATCTGATTCAGTTGATTTAAAAGTACTGCAGGCCACTGAATACCAGATCTAACAAAGCTCATACAACTAACCAAATGGCCCAGTCTATGGCCCACTTTACTGTGATGGGTCAGTCTTTATTGCTTGGCATTATGTTGCTGTAAATCCACCACTGTTCACTGTAAATCAGATATGGAATGTTTCCCAGGCTTCTTTACAATGTGGTACAGTTCATGGTCCATTTTACCATGGTGGGCCACTCCTATTGCATTTCGTCCTCACTGTAGCAAAACAAAACAAAAACAAAAAAAAAACAGCGAAAGAATATAAAAAATTGAGTCCCTGGTCCAAACTTTCCTTACCTTGGTAAGTGACGACATGAAACAAATGCAGCTGGATGGAGCCACAAAAATTGAAAAAGTGCATCAAGAGCTCGCTGAAAAATTGTTCCAGCAAGGTTTTGAAAGGACATCAAAGCAATGCAGGGAAAACTGAAGAAAATGAATAGAGACTAGGGCCTCATTTATCAAGCCAGGTGCTAAATTGTGGGTGCAAAAATAAAAAACAATCATGTGTTATTTATGAGCATTTTACACAAACTTTAACATTGGAAGATGCACATACAACAAACTAAACAAAACAGATACGAACCATTTTAAATTCTGCATCTTTAGAGTGTGTGTGAGAGGAAAATGTCATCTCTGCCAAGGTTTTGCTTCCCCTAACCGGTTTTGCACATGAGCAAATGCTTGATAAATCTGGCCTTATGTTTGTATTAAAAGTCATAAATCGTCAGCGCTACATGCTTTACGTGTCCACCACCCAGCATCACAACAGCCCCACTCGGCCTCTCTTGTAATGGAAATGCTCTCACTTTGAGCGTGACTAAGTCAGGTAGAAGCACGTAGAGTCGAGTAGAGTAGGGCCAAGAAGGTACTAAGAGAAAAGCCCTAAAAGAATCTGCCACAGAGCAGAAACTAAAAAAGTACCTCAAGTCCATAGTTTCTGCTTTGTGTGAATGTTTCTTAAATAGAGACTGTAAAAAGTTCCTGCAGTGTGAAAAGACCTTTATAAGATCAGATGAAAGCAGCAGTTTGGTTCCTGGTCAGAGTCTGAGAACAGTTGAAAACCGCACGGTGCCTTGTGCTGGTCATTTGTGCCAGTCTGTCTTGTGTGCGCAGTGTGTGTCTCCTGCTCTGTGAATCAAATGAAAAGCTTGTTTTGCTTAGCGGACCGCGAGCAGTGAAAAAGGCTAATAGGGCTGACCCGCCACTCACCCCACAACAGCAGAGCCAGCACAGAGAGATGAACGGACCGGTGGTGGCTGTGTCCCTCAGATGAATGGACTTCCACGTGCTCGGACCAATCAGAGCCCACAGAACCAGAGCCGACCACACAAGACAGGATCTGCACGTGTTTATGCCACAACAGGAAGTGGACAGCAGCATTGTAAACATGTCAGAGGTCATCTAAAGGTGGAGCAATCTACTATCACTGTAGATCAGGGCTATATAACTTTATTTTCTCAAGGGCAAAGGTTTTTGAGGAGCCGTGGCTTCTGGGCAGGAGGCCCTGATCTGGCCTCAGGCCTTTTGTTGAAATGTAGTTTTTACTTTTGGAACTTCTTTAGAAAACCCAGCTGATGCTGAAAATGTCTGTCATCTTTAGTGGAGCAGTGGCAGAGTGTTTGTCTTTAGTGAGCTGACTGAACTCTCTTTTAGTGACGCAGAAAACCTGCAGTTATTCCACCAGAGCTGGACTGAGCTGTGGGTGGAAGGAACAGTGTGATAACAGACATTTGTAATCAGACTAATAAGGACGGTCCAGCTTGATGTACATAGAAATAGAAATTGTGAGCACAGTGAGCACACAGTCACAAACTGTTCTGTCCGGCAAATATGCCTGGTTTGCACAGAAACTGTCAAAAAATGTCCCCATGACACTACTCACTGCTCAGGTGCCCAACTGACTTTAAAGGATCAGATTTATATTGACTAAAGTTGACAAATGAGTCATTGAGTCAATAAGACATTTCATTTGTCGGTAAACTTTCATGGTCTATAAAGTTAAATTGGACAGAAAATTATAAATGTTTCTAATCCCGCATTCAGATAGCACACTCACACTCTGAAACTTGTCTTGATGCCCAGCAAAGGAGCTTTTAAGCTCGATAAAATTATCCACTGAAAACTCTTTCTTACGTCACATCTCTCTGAATAAATACAAAAACAAAAACGTCCTTTGCATGTTCAATACCATTTTGAGTTTGGCATGTTTTTGGTTAGAAATAAATCTGACGTAGACTAAATGCAATACTTGCATGGAAAGACGTCATCTTCCATGCCCATGACAAATAATGTTTTGTTATGATTTTAGACATCTAGTTCTCAAATAAGGCAATTTTTTAAGCATTATTGGAAAAGCTGTCAGGATGGCCGAGCGGTCTAAGGCGCCAGACTCAAGGAAACTCCTTCCAGACAAAGGGACTTCTGGTCTCCAAATAGAGGCGTGGGTTCAAATCCCACTCCTGACATTACATTTTGATTTGAAAATTAAAGCCAGTAAAACAACCTGAAGTACGTTCTTACTTGGGGTACAATAAACTGTATACGCCAACATATCCAGAGAAAAGCTTGTTTTATTTGTTTGAGAAGTCAAGTTAGGCCATTTTTATGAGTAGAAATTGTGACTGGTTGAGGTTTGCAGGTAAAAGCACATAGATACTGTCAATGCATTAGGTTAATTGTGAATGTTTGGCATTTTGATGTTTATCTCTGAAGTTGTTTTGAGAGACTGGTTGCTTTTCTATTTCGTGTTCTTAAGATGTCCAAAGCTTTGGTGTATTTTATTCCGAAGAACACTTGGACAATTTTCTGGCAAAGTTGCGTATTCAAATGTAAGACTATTCCTATCACTACGGACTCCCCGGGATTAACATGTAAATGTATCAAACGAAACAGGGTCTTTAACTTTTGCTGGGCGCCCGGCTAGCTCAGTCGGTAGAGATGAGACTCTTAATCTCAGGGTCGTGGGTTCGAGCCCCACGTTGGGCGAAGCATCTTTTAAGGTTGACTGAACCAATTGCGTGAGACCCAATGGTTGGATTTAATTGAATAATGATGCATCTTGCATTGCAATTTCTGTAGATTTCTTAGTTTCAACCTAATTTGCACGGTATTGAATGATCAATGGTGATGCAGTTTAACGAGTAAATGTATCAGATGAAAGGCTCTTGAGCTAGTACCACCACATGCCCAGCAAAGGAGCTTTTAAGCTCGATGAAATGATCCACTGAAAATTTGTTGTAAGTAAGTAATAGCATTACCGTTTGCACCAACAGATGATGGATTTGATTTTCTGTACTCACAGCACACACCCATAGCATGATTGAATTATCTGTCAGGATGGCCGAGCGGTCTAAGGCGCCAGACTCAAGGAAAACTCCTTCCAGACAAAGGGACTTCTGGTCTCCAAATGGAGGCGTGGGTTCAAATCCCACTCCTGACATTACATTTTGATTTGAAAATTAAAGCCAGTAAAACAACCTGAAGTACGTTCTTATTTGGGGTACAATAAACTGTATACGCCAACATATCCAGAGAAAAGCTTGTTTTATTTGTTTGAGAAGTCAAGTTAGGCCATTTTTATGAGTAGAAATTGTGACTGGATGAGGTTTGCAGGTAAAAGCACATAGATACTGTCAAAGCATTAGGTTAATTGTGAATGTTTGGCATTTTGATGTTTATCTCTGAAGTTGTTTTGAGAGACTGGTTGCTTTTCTATTTCGTGTTCTTAAGATGTCCAAAGCTTTGGTGTATTTTATTCTGAAGAACACTTGGACAATTTTCTGGCAAAGTTGCGTATTCAAATGTAAGACTATTCCTATCACTACGGACTCCCCGGGATTAACATGTAAATGTATCAAACGAAACAGGGTCTTTAACTTTTGCCGGGCGCCCGGCTAGCTCAGTCGGTAGAGCATGAGACTCTTAATCTCAGGGTCGTGGGTTCGAGCCCCACGTTGGGCGAAGCATCTTTTAAGGTTGACTGAACCAATTGCCGTGAGACCCAATGGTTGGATTTAATTGAATAATGATGCATCTTGCATTGCAATTTCTGTAGATTTCTTAGTTTCAACCTAATTTGCACGGTATTGAATGATCAATGGTGATGCAGTTTAACGAGTAAATGTATCAGATGAAAGGCTCTTGAGCTAGTACCACCACATGCCCAGCAAAGGAGCTTTTAAGCTCGATGAAATGATCCACTGAAAATTTGTTGTAAGTAAGTAATAGCATTACCGTTTGCACCAACAGATGATGGATTTGATTTTCTGTACTCACAGCACACACCCATAGCATGATTGAATTATCTGTCAGGATGGCCGAGCGGTCTAAGGCGCCAGACTCAAGGAAAACTCCTTCCAGACAAAGGGACTTCTGGTCTCCAAATGGAGGCGTGGGTTCAAATCCCACTCCTGACATTACATTTTGATTTGAAAATTAAAGCCAGTAAAACAACCTGAAGTACGTTCTTACTTGGGGTACAATAAACTGTATACGCCAACATATCCAGAGAAAAGCTTGTTTTATTTGTTTGAGAAGTCAAGTTAGGCCATTTTTATGAGTAGAAATTGTGACTGGATGAGGTTTGCAGGTAAAAGCACATAGATACTGTAAAGCATTAGGTTAATTGTGAATGTTTGGCATTTTGATGTTTATCTCTGAAGTTGTTTTGAGAGACTGGTTGCTTTTCTATTTCGTGTTCTTAAGATGTCCAAAGCTTTGGTGTATTTTATTCTGAAGAACACTTGGACAATTTTCTGGCAAAGTTGCGTATTCAAATGTAAGACTATTCCTATCACTACGGACTCCCCGGGATTAACATGTAAATGTATCAAACGAAACAGGGTCTTTAACTTTTGCCGGGCGCCCGGCTAGCTCAGTCGGTAGAGCATGAGACTCTTAATCTCAGGGTCGTGGGTTCGAGCCCCACGTTGGGCGAAGCATCTTTTAAGGTTGACTGAACCAATTGCCGTGAGACCCAATGGTTGGATTTAATGAATAATGATGCATCTTGCATTGCAATTTCTGTAGATTTCTTAGTTTTAACCTAATTTGCACGGTATTGAATGATCAATGGTGATGCAGTTTAACGAGTAAATGTATCAGATGAAAGCTCTTGAGCTAGTACCACCACATGCCCAGCAAAGGAGCTTTTAAGCTCGATGAAATGATCCACTGAAAATTTGTTGTAAGTAAGTAATAGCATTACCGTTTGCACCAACAGATGATGGATTTGATTTTCTGTACTCACAGCACACACCATAGCATGATTGAATTATCTGTCAGGATGGCCGAGCGGTCTAAGGCGCCAGACTCAAGGAAAACTCCTTCCAGACAAAGGGACTTCTGGTCTCCAAATGGAGGCGTGGGTTCAAATCCCACTCCTGACATTACATTTTGATTTGAAAATTAAAGCCAGTAAAACAACCTGAAGTACGTTCTTACTTGGGGTACAATAAACTGTATACGCCAACATATCCAGAGAAAAGCTTGTTTTATTTGTTTGAGAAGTCAAGTTAGGCCATTTTTATGAGTAGAAATTGTGACTGGATGAGGTTTGCAGGTAAAAGCACATAGATACTGTAAAGCATTAGGTTAATTGTGAATGTTTCATTTTGATGTTTATCTCTGAAGTTGTTTTGAGAGACTGGTTGCTTTTCTATTTCGTGTTCTTAAGATGTCCAAAGCTTTGGTGTATTTTATTCTGAAGAACACTTGGACAATTTTCTGGCAAAGTTGCGTATTCAAATGTAAGACTATTCCTATCACTACGGACTCCCCGGGATTAACATGTAAATGTATCAAACGAAACAGGGTCTTAACTTTTGCTGGGCGCCCGGCTAGCTCAGTCGGTAGAGCATGAGACTCTTAATCTCAGGGTCGTGGGTTCGAGCCCCACGTTGGGCGAAGCATCTTTTAAGGTTGACTGAACCAATTGCCGTGAGACCCAATGGTTGGATTTAATTGAATAATGATGCATCTTGCATTGCAATTTCTGTAGATTTCTTAGTTTCAACCTAATTTGCACGGTATTGAATGATCAATGGTGATGCAGTTTAACGAGTAAATGTATCAGATGAAAGGCTCTTGAGCTAGTACCACCACATGCCCAGCAAAGGAGCTTTTAGCTCGATGAAATGATCCACTGAAAATTTGTTGTAAGTAAGTAATAGCATTACCGTTTGCACCAACAGATGATGGATTTGATTTTCTGTACTCACAGCACACACCCATAGCATGATTGAATTATCTGTCAGGATGGCCGAGCGGTCTAAGGCGCCAGACTCAAGGAAAACTCCTTCCAGACAAAGGGACTTCTGGTCTCCAAATGGAGGCGTGGGTTCAAATCCCACTCCTGACATTACATTTTGATTTGAAAATTAAAGCCAGTAAAACAACCTGAAGTACGTTCTTACTTGGGGTACAATAAACTGTATACGCCAACATATCCAGAGAAAAGCTTGTTTTATTTGTTTGAGAAGTCAAGTTAGGCCATTTTTATGAGTAGAAATTGTGACTGGATGAGGTTTGCAGGTAAAAGCACATAGATACTGTCAAAGCATTAGGTTAATTGTGAATGTTTGGCATTTTGATGTTTATCTCTGAAGTTGTTTTGAGAGACTGGTTGCTTTTCTATTTCGTGTTCTTAAGATGTCCAAAGCTTTGGTGTATTTTATTCTGAAGAACACTTGGACAATTTTCTGGCAAAGTTGCGTATTCAAATGTAAGACTATTCCTATCACTACGGACTCCCCGGGATTAACATGTAAATGTATCAAACGAAACAGGGTCTTAACTTTTGCTGGGCGCCCGGCTAGCTCAGTCGGTAGAGCATGAGACTCTTAATCTCAGGGTCGTGGGTTCGAGCCCCACGTTGGGCGAAGCATCTTTTAAGGTTGACTGAACCAATTGCCGTGAGACCCAATGGTTGGATTTAATTGAATAATGATGCATCTTGCATTGCAATTTCTGTAGATTTCTTAGTTTCAACCTAATTTGCACGGTATTGAATGATCAATGGTGATGCAGTTTAACGAGTAAATGTATCAGATGAAAGCTCTTGAGCTAGTACCACCACATGCCCAGCAAAGGAGCTTTTAAGCTCGATGAAATGATCCACTGAAAATTTGTTGTAAGTAAGTAATAGCATTACCGTTTGCCCAACAGATGATGGATTTGATTTTCTGTACTCACAGCACACACCCATAGCATGATTGAATTATCTGTCAGGATGGCCGAGCGGTCTAAGGCGCCAGACTCAAGGAAAACTCCTTCCAGACAAAGGGACTTCTGGTCTCCAAATGGAGGCGTGGGTTCAAATCCCACTCCTGACATTACATTTTGATTTGAAAATTAAGCCAGGTAAAACAACCTGAAGTACGTCTTACTTGGGGTACAATAAACTGTATACGCCAACATATCCAGAGAAAAGCTTGTTTTAATTGTTGAGAGAGTCAAGTTAGGCCATTTTTATGAGAGAAATTGTGACTGGATGAGGTTTGCAGGTAAAAGCACATAGATACTGTAAATGCATTAGGTTAATTGTGAATGTTTGGCATTTTGATGTTTATCTCTGAAGTTGTTTTGAGAGACTGGTTGCTTTTCTATTTCGTGTTCTTAAGATGTCCAAAGCTTTGGTGTATTTTATTCTGAAGAACACTTGGACAATTTTCTGGCAAAGTTGCGTATTCAATGTAAGA